>JAQIXD010000976.1:0-18734 GCA_034699985.1 Minunthozetes semirufus | reverse complement strand
TCTCTCTCTCTCTCTCTCTCTCTCTCTCTCTCTCTCCCGCTTTTAAGGTGAGTCGCCTTTAATTTTGAACACAATTTAAAGCAATGAAAATCAATCACTAAAATATTCTTTGTATGGAGATTAATGCAAATAATAATATGTGTGACCCCACACACAACCGCACAACTTATGCTCGAAGCAGAGCTCAGGCCTATCTGGTTGTTTGCCTGTGAGCACGTATCTCACCCATCATTTATTTGTAGTATCGGTATTGACTGATAGCACATCTCATCTTTTCGATAGTGACTATCATTTATTATTTTTGAGATAATAGTTCACAAAATCCCAAATAAATTGCGTATATTTTGGATAAGTATTTAAGATATTTAGCGCTTAATATTCAATATATCTATTTTAATGGCATTGAACTTAACTTAACACAGACTCTGTGATAGAGCTTTCAGGAATTAAAAAAAATTGTCATATGATTTGTGCAGGTATTGGCCCTCTTCAGTATATTCTGAGCCATAGCCTCAAAACTTTTGAAAAAAACTCAAAACTAATGCAAGTTTTGGTAAAATTTGAATCGAAAAAAGACTGAATACCAGTAAATATCAATTTGAAGACGGGATGGGATCAATGGCCCATTTAAGTTAAGTGATTCCAAATACAAACTTATGGTCACATCCAATACATTAAATAACATTGCATTCAATGCGAGTGAGTGGATGTGTGAGTGTAGTCTTACCATCCATTTACAGTCATGAAGACCTTTAGGGCAAGTAATCAGATAATGAAATAAAAAAAATTGTTTCATTCATTCATTTACTCATTCACTCAGACATTAGAGTAGAGAATGTGTTGTATTTGAGACTCATATCAATATTTTGTTCAGAAAAAACTGATTACTCGTTATTATAATAACCAATTGTGTGCTTATTTTTATTTTTTATTTCATTTGAATTTTGTTAATACTTTATATGATATCAATTTTCTAAACAATTGATTAATATAAGGAATTTGCAAATAGAGGACCCACGCAAACACAGACTAACCTTAACTGAGTTTATGGTCTCTAAAATCAAGTTTTTATTTTAGTTATTCAATACATAAGAAACCAATTGAAGACGAGTTGGTGTTTGCCTTCGATTATTCAATTATGGATTTGAAATACTCATTGAGTTTGTGATCAATAAATTTAATTAAATTCGATTCTCTCTCTTCTATCAGACATTCATTGAATATATGAATGAATGAGAATATATTGAAATTGTTGCCTCTTTGAAGATCAATGTCTGCATATTTACATCTTTTCTATTATAATAAAAATCAGAGAAAATATTTTCTCATAAGTAGTGAGAAAATAAAGATATATTCGGAAAAGAGAAAGAGGAGAGGGAGACCTCCATCAATGCATATTATGGTGGAGTTATGACAAACAGTACATACAATACAATGACTAACAAATTGATTTCTAAAAAACATTTTCCCACCACTACTACAATATGTCTATACATTGAAATAGAAATACATATTATTTTACTCTAATTCGATGTAAACCCACCGACAAAATGACTTTATATTAGACGACAAATAGAGAAAATATATTTATATACAAATCTTTGAAATCCTTAGAATTTGGATCCAATATATTGCAGATATCGTCAGTGAGTATAAGAAAAGTGATGCTCTACTCATCTCATGTAAACTTTTTTCATATTAAGACATGTAATCAACAAAAGAATATAATGATGAGAGAGAAGAGTAGGAAAAATACAAAATTGAAAGACTATACTCAACTGTAGACCAAAATAATGATAAATTCATGGAAATAAAAAAGCAATATTTGAAACGAAAAAATAATAATCAGAGAAATATATTTTGTTTTTGTGTTATATCTCTGATATATTTTTTCTGATGGAATCCATAAAAATGTGTAAAATCTTCAAATGAATAGAAAATAATAATAAGGAATGAATTTGAATGAGATTAGAGATACGAAAAGGAAAACTTGGGACGAGTTCTTATGAATAAGAAGTAGTGGTGGCACGACCTCCCACTTCGACCACAAGCCCTTCACTTTTCATAAGCTAATGCAATGAGAAATTTGAAAAAACTAATACCAAATGAATGTCTAATAAAGTAAGTAATGAGTAGTAATTAAAGTATTTCATATCATATAAAATATATTTTGAGACAAATAATACTCTTTTGGAAAGACATGAGAGACCCGAAGACTCAGAAGAGTAATGAAGAGAAAAATATTGTTCTAATCTTTGACTTTCCATTTGATTGCTTCTAAAGAAACGATGGACCAGAAGAAGGTTTGCAGATATTTATAGTAAAAGAGGAATATAGCAGTGATTTCCTGATATTCTGGTGAAAGGAAACGCATTGAAGAGTTGATTGCCGTTCGAGTAATGCCATAATACAAGTGCCAAATAAGTGCCAAATAAAGTGCAACAAAATAAAAATACATCTCTTATATGATGCGATTCTTTGTGTTCAGACAATCACTTCGCTTAGCATCTAATGAGACGCCAATACCATAGCTATCATAAGACGATCGAGTGGTGGATCATAATGGGGGCAGAGGTAGGGCAGGCCTAACATCAATGCAAGTGAGGGACGCTTATGGATAGGAAATAGCAAAAAATGATAGAATGTATGTTCAGATCAAAGACTGTTAGGCACAGAGTGTTAGGCACACCTCAAAAAACTAGAACCAGTGCTCACTTTCTCGGAGAATGAGATCACAATAGAAGAGAAAAAATAAATATTAATAAAAGAATATTAATATTAAGTCTCTTATGAATCATCACTTTTTGTTGGGCTTTAAGTAGTTTTTATGCCTTTAATAAAAGTTAACAACAAATCCAATAGAAAAGTATTAAAAAAATTTATGACACCTACCAGTCCACAGAGTCACAGGTAGTCATTATTGCCCATTTTGGCAGATAATAGCTGTGCTCTTCGCCACTTATGGCTACCATATGGACCGAAACAGTTAACACACAGTTTCAAAGTTCATATTTAAAGAGTTCACAGGAATGCCATTTTGAAGACCGAAAAATCAAACAAATTGCTCCCAAAAAAAGTATTATGTCTTTAATATGAAGGGATGGGGTTACCATTTGGTTACCATTTGTGTGTATCCAAGAGGCTCCCAAAAAATCAGTTATGGGGTGAAGACTGAATGCAAGAATATTTATCGGTTTAATTGTAAAGTATTCAATGATTTATAGTTTGGTAACAGAATCTTAAAATGGTTTCAGAATAAAATAGTCTTTTTCTGGCACTTAATATGCAAATATCAGACAATATAAGAATAGGCAATATCTGAGTCACATATAAGTCGGTGCTATGACTTGGAGTGGAGGCAGTGCAGCAACAGATGCATTGGAAGACTATTTTGCATCGAAATTATTAGTTGAGAATACGGTCTCTATTTATGAAATGATAGTTTGAATATTAGAAGAAATAAGAAAATAATGTTAAATATGTATTATATATAAGAAAATATAAATATACATAAAGAGAAGCGCTCAGAATAGCGATGATTGCCATATAATGAGAGCCAGTAATGCCGATGACAAAGGGCTCGGGGCTATACTTTTATGCTCTTTTGTTTCGGGCAATCAACAGAAAGGACAGGACATTAGAATTGTAGACAATGATTGAGACAATTCATTGAACTTGACTCGACTGGTGATAATCTGGTCATAGATATTACGATATATTATAATACAACTATCCTTTTCACGCAACTGAACGTCTTTAATAATTTTGATATTACTATGGGTAGTGCTATCCGTAGTACTATCCATAGTGGGTTAGGTCACTCACACGCCCCTTCAGGCGCAACGGAAATCACTTTTAAGTATTAGCCATAATATAAGAAATATAATATATTTGAGCACCGATTAGACAGATCTTGTTTTGACAATATCTCCTCTACTCTGCAATATATGCGATAATTATTTCTCCATTAAAGTGGGAATTATTCCCAATACGTAATACTGTGAACAATAACAGAGTGGTCCTCAACCACTGCAAAGGCTTGTGTGAGAACTTTTTGATGAGCGCCTGACCGATCAAAAACCAGGTTTTCTTCAGAATATTAATATACATAATAATAATAACAATAATCTTTAGAAAGGCTATTGAAAATGATTCGGGGCTAATGGCCATCGGCTAGATGTAGGTGTTCATGCATACTATCCTTGCTATTAATGGTTAAACGACAACCAAAACCGACCAATTATTTCGATTCACTCATAATTTGTCTCAAACTTAAAGTTATATATAATATACCACTCATTAAAAAATAAGTTACTTTTTATGATAAAAATAAATGAAATTTTGCGATACATCTAAACGAAGATAATTCTTCTGAAAGTCTATCAAATTCTTAATAATGATTCTGTAAAACCATAAGACATATGAACGCATCGGTAGTTGTGATAATTGTTTTGAGCTCTCGATGAGAACCAAACAATTAATATATTCGGGCTTTACTTTAGAGTCGCACAGAATTTAAGACAAGCAATCAGTGAATAAAGTTTTGAACTTCAAAGTGACCCAATTGGACAGCAATTTGATTGCATGGCTTTTTTGTTACAAGACGTTTGTCGCAAATCTATTGGCCAAACATATAAACCGAACAAATGAGAAGAATAGTTGACAATAGAAGAGGTTTTTATTGCATAATATGCCGTCAGTTATCACAAACACAGAAAATTGCTGCCAATTAGACTCAATTGAAAATCATTCTCACGTAAAGACTAAAATATATACCCGACTCAGTTTAATGATAATTTATTTAATAATAATATGGATCTGAAGGCGAAGAATACATCGAAAATATTCCGACGAAAAAATTATTAAATGTTTGGGTGATTGTACTCATGATTGTACTAAAAAACAGATTTACATAAATTAGTTATCAAATCGAGAATATTATTAAATATAAAAAAGACTTCATTTTATTTTCAAATTAATTTCAGTTATTATTAAAAATAGAAGCGAACCATAGAATCGATGAAAAACTCTTTATTGGGATCAAAGTTTAGCTAAATTTTTATGATATTTTCCGCAACACATCAATGACTTATACAATCTATATCTCTATAATAGATCTTTGAATTGAAAAACAGTCGATCTATATATTCGACTTTAAAATAAACTTATCGACACTTAAACTCTCTTTTGGTTTGAAAAAAATGAGAAACAAATAGATTAGAAAATTTATTTTTTTCCTTTAGATTATGAAATGAGTATTTATTTATAGGTGAATAAAGTCATAAAAAATTGAATTATTTATTAAATTCGGATCAGATCTCATCCATACACTAAAGGAAATTAATGAATTAAATGGGATTTGAATCTCATTAAGTTTTTTTCAAACTATCTATTAGTGAGAACTAATAAAATATATAAGAGTAAGGAATAAATATTTGATTTATATCGAAGTTTATATAATTTTCTAGAGTCAGACAAATCAGATGAACTCAACTCCTCTACTCTTTTTTCGAGACCTTATCTCTAAAATTTTCAATTCATTTTCCATCAATTTATGTTCAATCAAATGAATAAATGAATTTCTCAGTGTTTTTGGTGTCATTGATGTCTTGCAATAATAATTTTTTTTCTTCCAACCACTTAATCACTAAAATGATAACTCAGAATAAAAATCAATGAATTAATGATTTGTATTTTTAAGGGAAAATATTATTTGCCTCAATATATACCTCAATATATACATTATATGCTTTAAACCAGTGATAGAATAAATTCTAAGCAATTGATAGATAATGACTCAAAGAATTTAAAAGCAATATAACTATAAATTATGGAAAACTCATTTTTCCATCGAAATAAATACGAATATAAATCGTCAAATAGTATGGGAATGATATTAAGAATCATATTAGGAATGGTATTGGGAATGGTATTGGGAATGGCATAGTCTGTGGTAAAGTCTGTGGTGTAATCGCACAACAATATCACGACTCAGAAGCTCATATGCGTCTGACTTAAGAACAGGTAAGTTATGTAATGAAAACTCGTATCTAAAGATGAATAGAAGTCACCACTGAAGTCAAGGTCAGAGTTTGGTCCTCTTTTATTGCCTCCAAATTAATACTCAAAATGTGATTCAAAATCTTCTCAAACGTTACAATAATATTGAGTCTATGAATGGGATATTTTTCAGCGATAAGTATATGTTTTTTTGAGGCTTTGAGGGCCACAATAATTAGCATTTCTTTGTGATTAAAGACTGAAAGACAATTGAATTTAGATAATAGTCTTTATTGAGTTAATTGTGAGACCAGAGAAAAGTTCCCAAATATTAGACTCTTCTGTGGAGCGATGAACTGATAGACAATATATCGCTTTTGTTTCAAAACATTAACTATTTTTAATAATTTTTTAATCGATAAAAACATTCTTTGATTATATTATTTATAGCAATCGAAAGGAAAAACACTTCTATTGTATAGATCGGAGGAAAAACCATTGATCACTACTTCATATGGTGTTAAGCCTTTCAAAGCATTAGGTATTCAATACTTGAATTTTCTTTGTTTTGAGCAAAAAAAAGTAATTAATTTTATAAGTTTTTTAAACAGTCATTAAACTCGATATTAAACTCAATTTTAATTAAACGGAGACTTAAATCACAGGTTAGATTACTTTCCAAAAGCAGTGAATGAATATAATTATAGCCATAAGTTTGAGAGTCGATTGATTTCAAGAACAATGAAATAACGAAAATTCAAAACAAAAAAATCCATTTCTGACAAAACACTTAACGATTTTGAAATCAAAATTCAAATTCAATTTAATTTTTTCCCTCAATTTAAATATCAAACCTTATTATGAATGGGAATAAAAATAAAAAGGGACTTTAATTATTTAATTATACAGAACTGTTATCTGTTTTGAAAACTGATTTTTATTGAATTTGATAAAATGTCATAATTTTTTCTTTGAATAATTTATCTCAAATTTTGTGAAATTAGTTTTGAATCCACAGAATTTGTCATTAAATGGTAATCAAAGGACATGTATTTTAATGACATTGCTTTGCATACAATAATTGTTAATTTGAGTCAAAAAATTATCTCAAACTTATTTCCTGAACAATTTAAACAAATAATTATAAACGTATTGCAATCAACATATAATTGCATAACTTTTTTTGGGTTAAAAATGTGTTGAAAGCAAATGACTTCAGAAGAGTATATATCAATTGAAGTGAACTAACATTTAAGTCTTTATATTCATTTGTCGACAAAAAATGATCAATTTCTTGAACATATTGTTATTTGAGAAGAGAGTCAAAAATAATAAAATACAATATTTAACGCACAAGAAATCACTCCTACGATAAGGCATTAAAAACGGGGAGAAATTAAGTCAAAAAATAAGAGAAGAGAAGAGCAGAGCAACAGTTCTCCACTCATTTCAGTTATATTATTGAGAAAGAAAAAGAAGGTTCAACTGATTTATATGATAGTATATGATAGTTCAGTTTAGTTTATTGATATTACCACCCAAAACAAGCCTTAACTGGCGATAATGTAATTCAGGCATAATCTCAATATTAGTTCGCTTTTGAGTTTCTTTTTTAAAATTTATGACTCAGTTTTTGAGCGAAGAATTTCTTAGTTTTCAATACTTAAGACTTCGTTGTATTCAATCATTAGTCGATGAAAGTGATGGAAATGATTGAAACGATTGAAATACTTTAATCGATAAAGAATTCAGTCTTAAATTTATTGTCAATTTAATTGAATTTAAAGTGACCTCAACACAAATATTCTCAAAAAAAACTAAATCACTAAAACTATTTAGAGGTTAAAGTTTACACACATATTAGGTTTGAATATATTTGAAGTAATCTTTTGAATTGATTTTTTGGATTTTTTTTGGAATAATTCTTATATTTCATTCTGAATGTTACTCATTATCAGATCATATAAAAGAATTACCAGATTATTTCAAGGCTTAATTTCCGAAATAATTATGATTGAGTTTGGTTTATTTAATTAGGAAAGAGTAACATATAAAGTGAATTAGGACAGAGAGCACTGTTTCTCTGATCTAATTTATAACGATTATAGACAAAGGCCTCAAAATAGAGATGATTTGAATTAATTATATTCTGTGTATAATCACATTTAGTCAGACAAATGAAGTGTTTAAACAACAAGATCAGTTCAAATTTTGATTTTTTGTTTATTTTAAATTACACACATTTAAGTCCATACTTTAAAATTCTGGGTGAATTTTGATCTTTCTTATATTGAAACAAAATTCTGGGAAATTTTCTTAATCGCAATTCTCTCAACACAGGATCACATAAAGAGAAAGCACTGAGAGCTCAGAATTTATTTCTTGTTTGAGTGGATTTTTTTCAATCTCTTTGACTCTCATCGAAAGCCTCTTAAGGTTCGATCGGTTATTGCGAACCAAATGATTACTGTCTTATGTCTTATAAAATATAATGGAATTAAAAAATTAAAGTAAATTTTCGTGTATTTAATAAATCACGATTTGTTAACTATTATAATCTCTTTTTTGAGAAGAGGGAGAGCTAGAGGGAGAGCGAGAGGGAGAGCTCTTAAAACTTCAAAGAAGAAAAATAATTCGATCCGTCTGTCCGTCCAACCGATCATAGTTTGCAATCTTTCAAACGTTTCAAATATTTTCTCGATTTTTACTCTCTCTATATATATAAGTGATTAATGAATCGATCGTGTCTTTCAATCGTGAGGCCGATGACAATAAGTCAGTATTAGCTCTATGCCAGTTCCCTGCCATCCGTGTAGATTTGTCTATCTATCAGTCTATCTGTATGTGCTCTGCCGGTGCTCTCATATTCAATTTTTGCAACAAAAAACTACAATAGAGTTATGGAATGTTTGCTAAATATTTTCTAATATAAAGACAGATCAGTGCCGAACATAAGCGGAACCAATCGCCAAAAAATGAACTCCTTTTGACTGCCCCTCACTGTATGTATGATTAGGTATGACTCATAAATAGATTCATCTTTGAAAACGCCAAACGAGTTATTCAATAATCAATTCCCGGAATAAATATTTACAATAATATTAATATATTTGGCATTAAGTTTAAGAAAATATTTATTCAAACAAAAGGAGTTTATATAAAAAAAAGTTTACTTTCGGTTCAAAAGAAGTGTTAGACTATGAAATTGAAAACACATTTAAACGAAATGTCAATAACTTTTCAAAACTATCAAACAAGACGTCAAAAGATTTTGATTTTTGATTTCAGAATCAATGGATAAATATTAAAAACTAGATTAAGAATGAATTGAATGATTCAATGAGTCAATCACTAAATGAGAAAAAAGGTTGCGATGAATACTCTGTTTAAATGTACTGTCAATCAAATAAAGGCGTTTGGAATCACTAAACCAGACAATTATCACTTAAGGTGTTTGCAAATAATGTCTGTTTGAATACTATGTAATTAACCGTTAAAACAGTCAGTATTTTATCAATGAATCACTTAATAAGGCCTTAAATTTTAAATGTTTTTATTGTTTGCCTCTAATTTACAAAACAGTTTAAACACAATTTGAGGCGAAAGACTCAAAATCTGAATTCAATTTATTTATTGAAAGAAATAAGTGAATAAAATTTATATAAAATTGATATCAACTAAATTGACTTAAATGTATCGGTATATGAAAAAGGATGCAATTAATGGCAAATATTGAATGACTTCATATCGCAAATAATTGCTCATAAGATTCCTAGAGATAGATATTCGGGAAAATCCAATAAATTTCGAAATTATGTTTCAAAATAAAATCATTTGAGTCATCAAAAGGCATAATAAATAAGTTGAATGATATTCTGCGCCACAATCATAAAGATTAGCTCAAAATGATTCGCAAAGTATTTTTATATCCATTTCCAATAAGTATATAATTATAAGTAAAGCGCAATAAAAACAATATTTATTGAGTTTGCGATTGTCTTATCTGAAGCCAAATAATTTGTGCGATGAATGCCTCAATTGATCACATAATCAGATGAATAGTTCAGTTCTCTCTCTCAATGCTTTAATACATTTGATTAGCAAAGCATTAGAAATACCTTTTCTTTCATTACTTCAGGGATGGCCAGTCAGTCACCACATCTTTTAAACTCAACTTCTCTCAAAGCCTCGAGTGGTGGGGGAGTGAGGGAAGATTGTATAAAGTGCTTTTTATTTACGTTTGGCCCTTAAAACGTAAGACTAACTTAGTCTTAGTAATTCTTAGGAAGAGTTTGTAAGGTATTTTAGCCTTCGTGGCCATTCCTTCATAGCTATTATCATTACTGTTATTATTGTATTGCAATTACATTCTTATAGTAATATCTATTGGCTATTGTGTTGGCGTTGGAAGCAATGGCAGTCCAATGGCACTCATCTCAAATCAATTGCACGACATATACAAAGATTGAGAGATATCTACGGGAATGGGATAACAATGGCATTCATTACAGACCACTAAATAACGTCCATTAAATTTTTCTTTTTTCAAACTTTAGTCTTTTAAATGGGAGACCACAGGAAAATGATGAATGGGATCGTAAAATAGTATATTAGACTCTCCCCCAATGCCTCCAGAAATATGCTTGAATTGGACGACCAGATAGTGTGAGTCAAGAGAAGAGAATCGCAATCAAAGGCAAAGGCAATAATCAAAAGCGTTTATCAGATCGGACCTCATGTCTGGACTCAGAGAGAAAGAGAGAAAAGCTATTCAAGTGCTCTGAGCTGATGATGATGGAGGAGAGCACGCAATAGCTATGTTCATAGCACTGTTCATAGCTCTGTTCTTACACTCATTTATGTTATGTATGTTCATTCACTGACTCAGACACAGGTTTCTAATATAATATTTTGATCGCAACAAACCTTTTAAAAAATGTTAAACAATTTTGTGGCAAATGAAGCGATGAGGCGTTACTTCAAATGCTTTCTTTACCACTGATTAAACAATTCAGACGTTATTAGCCGCACAACAAAAATATATAAATTCATAATATATTAGAATGCAATTCATCCCTAAGCAAGTGCTGCGGATAATGTATTACTTTTTTCATCTGCCCCATCACAGTCTATCATATAATTGACGAATAATAATAATAATATCTATTAGTTATTCATTCTCTGATGTTTTCCAGTATTTTCTGGTTATCACAACTAATCCTAATAATAGAGAAAAAAAGTTAACAAAGTTAACATCATCATTAACTATGCCTTATATACACCAATTCATATCAAATTTAATTCTATTGATAGAGATATGCTCTTCTCTACGCTCATACATCGAAGAGTGCATATAAATGTATTTCTCTCTAAAATATTACATAAAATTTACTAAAATAATAAACAAATCGAAAATAATTGGACAAAAAATAGAGAATAAGAGAAGGAATGAATGAATGAATGAAACGAAAATTTAATGAAATAACAAAAAAATATATATAAAATGAATCAGAAATGAATGAAAGAGAGCCACAAATGAGAGACAAAACAATTAAATTAAAGCAATAAAATTGTGGGTCTGTTCTATACCTCTATGTTTGACTTTAGTTTATTATATTATTATTATTATTATTTTAATTGGTTAGAAAAGTTAGAAAAGCGAAACATTACTAAAATTCATTCATTAACCTGATAACTGACATTATTATTAGACTAAATAATATATATATTGTTGGCTCCCATTTAATACACTTATATTCTACTCGATTACTACTGATATATGTTTCCAATTGGTTTCACAATTAATAAAATGCAACAAAAAAAACCTAAACTACAAAATTAGATCACATGAGATCATAAAAAAGCATTAAATGTAATAAATTTTAACTCACGATAACTTTCTAACCGAGCAATAAATGATTACTACGCTTACAATCTATGAAAAATTGACAGAAAAAACAGCAAAACCCAGACTTAATGCAAATCTATGTGATGTCGACAAGTCATGGATACAGAACTTATAGTTCAATAAAATTGTCCATATCAATCTATTTATTCATCTAATGATATAATAATATTAACGAATTTATGTTTTTATATATTATTATTAATAATAAATTTTCGATACAAGAGTGCAAACAAATAAGGAACTGGCGATTGTAGAGTAATAAAGTGTTTTGCAGAATTGCTTTGGTAACTAATATACTAATTATTCAAACTGGGTTTGGGAGTCATTGATAGCGATGAGGGAGGTTTAGGTTGACAAAAAAAGAAATAGTGGAGACCAGCACTATTTCATGGGTAGTTAACAAGAAAAAATATTTGATTTTCAGGATCTAATGTGATATTTACATGATTACCACTTGATTTTATTTTATGGGTTTTACAGAAAGTTTTATTTTTTTTTAATTCAAATTTCTTTTGCTCTGACTCTTCGACTTCATTAGGAGTTAATATTGAAGGTAAGTTTGACCCCCTACAACTACAACTATAACTACAACTAGATTGAACAGAACCAGAGCCAAATACCTACAATTTGAGACTGAGTGAGCACCAAAAGGCATAGCTATCAATAGTGGTGAACCGCAGTTAGAAATTGTTATGTTATGCAAAACCATGAGAGCGATCATCAATATTCAGTCATTCAAATGTTTGGTTCACTTCTTCTAATACTTTGATGAATGAATGATAACATCATTTATTACTAATTATTCTTTCTTTTCTTCGGCAAAGATCCGGCTCTGAATATTGAATTCTGTGCGCTATTCAAATACATCAATGAATTATCAACAGAAATGAGTGAACCTATCTATCAATAAAATACAAAAAAGCTTTCAGTAATATTATTATTATTCCAAAAGGCATTCAATTTATTATTATTAATATATTATTATTATTATTACTATTATAGCCTCACTTCTAAACAACTCTAAAACAATTAAATTTCATATATTCAACGATATTAACAGCAATTGAATGCGGTTCATGTCTCATAAGTCATATTGTGCCGGCACTGGTAGATCGTGAGCGTATTGTACCGAAAAACAACAGTTCTCTAACTACTTTCCAAATTATCTCTCTTTTCACCTCTCCCTATCACTCTCCTGTCTCTCTCAAAACACTTATATAACTTTGTTTCTGCCCTCAAAATTCATGATAAGAGCATCTCTTAGTTTTGTTTTTATTTATTCAAGTCTTGGAAAAGCAAATGAAAAGAGGAATAAAAATTAAACTTAATTTCTGTAGAATTTATTTGAATCATAAACCAAGAAAACTTTTATCAGAGTTTTCGCACTCGATTTATGAAAAATCAAAACCCAGTCAAAAGTTATTTTGAAAATAAAACAGTTTTTCTCATTTATTTCTCTATTAAATCAAATACCTCTTAAAAGACATAAGTTTTCGATTAAAATCATTTTATATCATTTGAAATAAAAATGAGTATAAATTGAAAAATCCTGAAATCAAATAACAAGAATAAGTGGTATATAAACAACAAAATAAACAAAAATAATGAAAAATAATGAATAATTTTTGTATTTATGGTTAATCGCAAAACTTATTATATTTTACATAAAATTATTCATTTTTATATTATATTAAAGCAATTCTCAAACGATTATATCATTAAAGGAATTATTTAAGTTATGATTATCTTCTCATAACTCACCATTTATTTGATCCAACAATCAGAGAAGTCGAACAAAGAATGTCTTCATTCGAATTGATTAAAGTTTATTAAAAACAATCAAAAGTCAATTGAGTGCTAATAAAGAGGATATCTTTATTTGAAATGTTTTAAATTCTGGAATAATGTCTAATAATTTGTTTCAGTTTTCACATAAAGAGTATAATGAAATGTTTTGAACAGGTATTCATCTTCATCTGTCTGTCCGATCACTTAAACGGTTTAATAAAGTTTTGTCTTTGAATCGCCAGAAGATTATTGAAGAGAAATGTTTTGCTCAAAATGTTTTCGATAAGTTTTGTTATATTTGTTGGAAACTCTACTTATAGTCACGATTAGAGATGAATTCACAGAATAATAGCCAATAATTTGATATTATTCTCAAAGTATTTGTTTTAATACTTGAAAGGGCTGTGGAAGAGGCGGTTCACTGATTTATAATAATAATAATAATACTATAGTATTGTATAGTTGAACAGTAATAGAGAAATGCAATTATATTTGCAATCATATGAACGATGAATGCAATGACATATCATTGATTCAAACGAATGCAAACTTATTAAAGACGTGACTATAGAGAGCAGAAGAGCCGTAGTCTATGATTAGGATCACATCAACAGAATAGTGGGTATTATTGGCTAAAACTCCAATAATATTAAATTAGTTTCGATTTTCAAGAGTCAGAAAAAGTCAGACAAAAGATATTTTTAGTTATTTTGAGAGCAGAAGAGAGTCGACCAACAAATAAGCGATTCGTCGTCGAAAGAGTGCATTAATTATAAATTCAAAGCATAACTACTTTTAAATACAACTTTTCTTCTCTTCTCATCATTTTATTTATGTTTTTCTCAGTTTTTAGAGAAAAACGGTTTTAAAATGAAGAACAAGAGTCGAGGGATTGGAAGCGAATCAATAGTGAAAACTTTTGAGACGAAAAAATTAGTAAAAGTTTAACATCAAAGAGGAACGAATGCTCCGAATAGAAGGCCTGTGCTATAAATGTGATTGGCTTTTGTCTCTTGTGCTCAAACACACAGAATTTCTGTTCGCAATGTCTAACGATTTACAATATAAACGGTATGTTTTGATTGTGTGCTGTTCTTCGGTGTGTAAGTGTCTGTAAGTGTGCGGTAGTGCGCAAATACCAGATCAACTCAAGACTATTGGTTAGGTTGAGGTGCGACAAACATATCAGTCAGATATGAATAGTCCAACCAATGCAAGAACGGATTCCAATATATCATATCATAGAAATCATATTTTGTAAATAGTATTAAAAAAACAAGAAATATATGAAATCATATCAAATATTAAAACAAAAACACATAAAATCTGAAGCAATACTGCATTTGAGGCTAAAATGAAATTTTAGAGATATTTCTATCGAATAAAAAATTTTAAAATATTAGCCAAAACTGAGTCTTAAGTGAAGAACAGAATCTGACATAAAAGTGAAATTGGATTCGCATTGGATTCCCATTATATTAAGTCTATCACTGAATTCAGATACAATTTACTGCCTTTGAGTACGAGTTCGACCACTGACTTGAGTGGCTATTCCGCTGCTATTCCAGTCCTATTTCAGTGCTATTTTATCGCCTAAAAATTCAGAGCAATTTTTATTTGATGGCAATAAGGAGAAGACGTGATCAGACCTCTCATTGCCCAATAATAGCTCAATGATAGCCTCAAATGGCGTACATATGAGTAGAAAAAGTGGTCATTGTTTTAATAAATATATATAACTCTAATTCACTCTCGAGATTGCAATCCATTGGCCATCGAATTGGTTTCACAGATATCAGACTTTGCAAACTTTGTAGAGTTGTTATGGCTATTGTCCTTGACTTAAGTCATATCAGAATATTAGCATAGAATACAATTGCGAGCATCACTTCATAGCAGCCTTTCCTCTGTTCTCCTTTAGTGTTGGCCTCTCTTCTAACACATTACTCTCCACCCAAAGATATATTTATAAAAAGTGTACAAAAATGGTTTTAAATCTATTGAAATCCGGTCACGAGAAAGGCGGTGATCAGATTGGAGGCAATGATTTCTCGCCGCCGAACGCTATTATTGCCCATCCATTCAAACACAAAAGTAGTCCGACTATTATTGGCATTAAAAACACAAACTATAAAATATTTTGGGAATAAAACCTAAATATACATAAAATTTGATATAACTTATGATATACTTATGTTTATTATATTCTAATGTATTTTCATTCTTATTTTATACACAATTTTGATTCAACCCTCGATTGAAATCCTATTGGAATTAATGTAAGGCTAAGCAAAACATAAGGAATAGGTTTGCAAATAATGCACTCAAATAGTGTAATATCGTATCGTTTTTGGCGATCCGTTCGCCCACTTTTCATGACATTATTTATACAAAGAACTCTTCTCTAATGATCTTCTTCTTCAAGAATAAAATAATCGACGCTAAATGACTCAAAGTATATGAGTTCCTCTCCTAATGCCAGTGCCAGAAGAATCTTTAAGTCAGAGCTCAAATGCTGTTAGAACTGTCTCTGATAGAGATGAGCGACACATCCCGTAACAGAAAGATATTTATCGGGCATTTGCCTCCTTTTTTGCCTCCATTTGGCTTTGGTTTCAATTTTGTCAAATCGTCGACAATTGTATTGAGAAGAGAAAAGTTGTCTTAAATACTATACTATAATAACAATAAAGTGAACTCAAAATAATATATTATATTCTTATAAATAGCGATAATATTCTGAGAGCTAATCATTTCTTTATTTATAAGTGGAGTTCGCTGTAAATGTCGTTCTGATTGCGTGTGTCTGTCGGCTCACTGACCGCTCCGACCAATCGGATGAGTCTAATGAATCAGAATCTTTACTAACAATTCACGGATCAGAGAGGAAGTGACTAATAACAGGTCGAACAGACAGTGAGAGAACATCAGCTTTTAATCGAACGCTTACCTCTTGTGAGACTCAAGACTAGTACTACAGACAGGACTACACGCAAAACACTATTTTTAATATCTATCTAATTCTATCTAATTCTATCTCTTGGAGCATTTCCGGCCTCAAAAATTAAAAATCATGTTTTGTTGGGCTCTTTCTCTTCACATTCACTATTGAGATGAGTTAACAATCAATTATAGCCCTCATTGATGGCGTCCCATAATTAGCACATTTGGGTTAAAGACAAAAATACTATTAAATACTATATCACAAGAAAAGCCTTTTAATACACACATAAAGAACTTCTAATTCAGTCACGAATTAATTGTTTGTTTCAATAGCTTTTCAAACGAAAAATGTTTTTATTTTTATTATCTTTTATCAGACGTTCGCCTCTTTTGTGCCTAAATTTTATTACTAATTGTGATTAAACTAATTATTTTCCTTCGATTTATCCTTTTATTATCTTTTTAATAGATTTTTGAGAAATTTCTATCAAAACCAAAACATTTAACTAAAGAGCAAAAAAGGTTTCCCAATATCTTGAGTTCCTGTTAATAGTGTTAACTTTTTATCAGATTTTCGCTTAATTTTAATCAAAAATGAATTTAAACTCTAAAAGATTGACCTTTTCTTTGGTTACACCTTTGAAAAGTGAAATTTGTTTTGAATTAAGTAATTCGTAATAAAATTTAATTAAAATCGTCTAATAAGTGAATCTCTAATGTATTTTCAGATATCAGTTGGAGTATTGAGATATGGCTTTCCTCGAAACTAAAGTATAATTTAATTTAAATGATTTGTTACTAAATTCAAAAGTAGTTCAAGACTTTCCGAATTTGAATCCGGTATATATTTGGAGGCTTAGATGAAAAGCAGTTTATTATTTTTAAGCTAATTTATCAGTTAATTTGGTAAATAAATTAAAGTCAAACTTAGAGTCGAGAATCAATTACTTCAAACTAAAATTAAATGTTTCGTTATATTAATTTAGACAAATTATAAGAAGTGAACTCTTATACCAACTCTTCTACCGCTCCATAAATTGTATGCAAAACAAAAAATACATTTTCAGTACATTATATACACTAAGAGTCTGTATATATTGTATATACAGTAGAATATAAATAAAAGTCAACAGCTATGAAACATAATCATTATTATGTAATTATAATTGTAATGCACAGCATATTCAATGCGATCTTCAATACACTGGAAGTCACTCCACTGCCAGCGATGCTTAAACCAACCCTAACCTGACAAACATGAGAGCCCAGTGTGTACTACCATTTCAATAACCTAATAAACTGATGTGAGAGAGTTTTTTGGCTTAAATTCAATGATAATATGCAATTATAATCTCATTTTTTGAAGTACACCACTATTTCCCGAACACCACATCCATAGCCTTTTACGTATACCAAGACTTTCAATGTTATTATATTGTGAGCCAATGAAGACATTAACGTTTGGCAGAAAAATATAAGACAATATCTCTAATCATTTAGATTCCGGGTTTTGTACTCAACTCTTCTCACAAGAGATACCATTGACTCAAACAAATTAAAGTGAAGACTAAAAGCACTAAATTCTCTTCAAAAGTCATCACTCAATACAGAGTTTGCATTTGAAAAATGGTTTTCTTCAGTCTTAAAAACTATTTCAACATTCGTTTGAAAAGATTTAAGGAATAAATAATTATTAGATTAAACTCTAGTTTTTTCAAAATTAGATTCAATTAAAAATAAATTTCGAAAAAATCCTAAAAATTTAGTTCAAATAAACAGATAAAGAGAGAGAAGAGAAGATCTTTGGTTTCAAATTAAATTACTTTTCCGATTCGACTCTCAATCCTTTTCATAGAGAAGTTTTGGAGAAAAGTTTTGATTTTGAAGTTTATTAAAAAGCTTTTAATGGCATCCAATGAATAAAAACAAGGCTTCATATCATCAATAGTTTTGAAAAGCAAAAGACGAGAGTTAGAGGAGAGTTGTGTCTAATCATTAGAGTCTTTGACTTTTTGTGTGGTTATCGATGATGTTAACCAAAAATTGATATTAAATTCAATGCTTAAATATATCTTAATATTTAAAAGAGAAGGAG
>JAQIXD010000975.1:0-18735 GCA_034699985.1 Minunthozetes semirufus | reverse complement strand
GTGTGTGTGTGTGAGAGAGAGAGAGAGAGAGAGAGAGAGAGAGAGGGAGAGAGAGAACAAAATGAGTGTCATTTTTAGGAATTATATACATTCTTGAGAAGTAATAAATGGAAAAATATTTATCATAAATATATGAAAGTAATAAAAATCTGAAATCGAATCCATGGATCAGATTTTGAAGTATTTTTAAAATTTGAAATTTGAATACAAGAGTAGTAGTGAACAGTCGTTACATAATAATAGTGAATATGACTGAAACACAAAAGGATTGTAAGTAATATTTTTCATCTTTTGATGGCACCATAGAGTGGCATCAGTTGATCCAGATTTTGGCGAAGAAATAGAAGAAGAAGAGGGAAAAAAATTCGTTGCATCTATCAAAAATGATTCGCTCAGTACAATAGGATAGTTCTGGTTCTAGAGTTCAAGAGCTATAAGTGGCTCATATTTTTCGCCAACAGTGCGGAGGAGAAGGAGTTCTACTCTTTTTTCTATCATTGATTCACTTCTCATAATAGTCTAAAGTAATAAATTGTATTCAATATTATATAATAGAGAATTGAGAGCACAGCATAAGAAACACTGGAGAGAGAGAGGAACGGAGATTGCATTTGCAAATGCATTTCAAAATTAATGAACTGAAATCTCGTTCACTCTATTGTTATGTCTATGTATTAGTCGTCGGAATATAATACCGATAATGCAATCGAAATACCATTTTTGCCTTATTTTCCTCTACTCTTTGCCATTCATTCACTCGTTTTTTCCTCAATGGGTTTTTATTCAGATATAGTTTTCTCTTTTTCTAACAGAGAATTTAATTCGTGATCTATTGCTCTGAAAAATAATAAAATTTTTTGAATAATGTTTTCAATTGAGTCGGAAGTGAAACCGCCCATCCATTAAACATTTTACACCATTTTTAGAATCTTTTCATAAAATTTTTGATTATTTTTCTCTAATTATAATTTCATTGAATTCGTGTTAGAATTCGTGCAAATGTTTTGAATTCTATTAAGTTTTTAATGAATATTATTTGAGAATATAATCCATTAAAATCAGCATTGGGTACTGATCACCAGGGTATTCAAAAGCCTAACCATGTTAATTTAAGCGATTTAAATATTTCAGAGAATTTTTACTTGCAAAAAGGTTAGACATAAAATATGAAAGATAACAAAAATACATTTAAATAATTTGAATTTATAATTTTACGCATAAATTAGACGATTAAATACAAAATTTTCCAAGAATAATAAATATTTCCATTCCATTAACTGCAAACTAGCTTGCCATTTTACCATTTTGCCATTTCTTTCTTAAGTGCACAGCCATTGTGAGGGAACTCATTCTTAAGCGAAAAAAAAAATTCTTAATTTTTTATTTGAGAGGAAAAGTCTTTGGAAATCAATTGATAGGAATTTATGTCTGAATTCTATTGTAATTGTGTTCTGTAAGACAGCATTCATGCAAATAATTGAGATTTTTTTCGTACGATTCGTTCAATTGAGCTCAGAGTCAATCATCATTACAGGCATTGCTTTAATACTTTCAGTTTTAATTTGATTTTAGGCTTCATTTAATTTTTTGCCAAATTTTATAGTCATTTGAATTAAAATATTTCATAAGTTTTGCCGATAAATGTATCGTTCGTTGAGTTTTTCCAGAATTGTTTTTTCAAGAATAAATAATTGTTAATATATTATAGTTCATCTAATTTTATGTCTTTCAGCATCATTTCAAACCTTAAACACTTGAAAGTATTGATAAAAGATTAGTTTTAAATACATCAATGACTTTAAAAATGAAACATGATAAACGCAAAGAATAAATATTTGAGAATTTGCATTATCTATTGAAGATCTTGGTTAAATGGTTACGAATTACATCAGTCTAAAAATAACACTCCTAAGTAAATAGGACAATAAGGCTTATTTTAACAGCCAATAAATCATTTAAAAGATTAGCAAGCTTCTTCTATTTCCCAAAGAAAAAATTTGCAATTAGAAAATAACAAGATTCTATTACATTAGAGCCTCTCAAGTGATTTTTCAATCAAACAAAAATAATAATTTTGGCCCAATTCCCAGTACTAATTAATCATAACGATCTTGGTCTTCTTCAACTATAAACTTTCTGTTGGATTAGTTTAAATAATTTGTTTGTTTTAATAAATAATAATTCATTCAAAAAACTAATCAGAAAATTGCCTGAAAATTATTATAACAAAAGTCAATGAAAATTAAATTCTAAGCGAATAAACAGAAGACAAATATTTTTTGAGATTAAAGTTGAAAATTGTTCGTCAAATGAATCTGAATTAGTTTCTGAAATAATTTCAGTCTTATCGGAGAGAAATAAATTAAAATTCATGGATAGAAATCCCAAATGAAATTACATTTCTCTATGAAAAAGCGTTATTTGCATAAAATTTTTATTAAATTAGAAATTCAAATGTATTTCCCATTGATTTGTCTTATTTTTAGTGAAGAACCTTCTCTCAGATCAGAGCAAAGAGTAGACAATTGTATGAAATATTGAATCAAAACTTTTTTCATCTCATTTCAGACCAATAAAGATAAGAGAATTAAATAAGAAAAAAGATTTATATATTTTATTGAACTTTTACTTCGAGGGTATCAGAACATAAGCTGGGATGAGCAAGGTAGATGACAACTCTCAACTCCAATTTATAGATAATTCTTATCATGATTAATTTAATTTCAATTTTCAATTTTGATGCACTTAAAATTGAATGAAGTTTCACATTTCATAAGCTATTTATGCGTTGATAAAAATAGTGTTGTTAACACCTTGCTCATTTCTATTACATATGATATGAGAATTCTAAATCATATTATATTTTACACTCAATTTATTGTATATGTCGTCAAGAATTCAGTGACAAATCATTGATGACTTTCCTGGCATTTAAACCAATTCCTAGTTTTGCGAAACAGAAAATACATTTTGAGTTTGCAATCGAGAAATGAAAGCAAAGGCCAAAAGGAAAGACAATTCTGGTTATAATTGGCTGAAATGATTCATAAATTGGTTCTGACATCAATTGTTATATTCCTAATAAATATGATGTTATTTATATTAAAGCAAAAGCAGAGACCAATTCTCTGGCAATGAATTTGCTTTTTATATGTCTTTTATGTTTTGTTCAGTGATTTTGGATCACTATTTGGTTCAATGTTTTTATATTAAATAAATGCGATTCCCTTTTAATGCATTATCGGATTAAACGTTCAATTAATAGATGAATTCGATCCGTTATTCTTCCAGTTCTGTCTGTTCTTGTATTTCGAGCAAACTATATGTCAGTTCACTCCTTCACTACTATTGCAAGAGGAAGTCAATCAAAACATGGGCTCATCTTTTCATTTAATGCATGAGTTGATGCCTCAAATTGATTTCTACCTCAATATTACTGCAAATCATAACTAAAGGCAAAGCTTTTTATCAAAAGTTCTTTGTTTTATTCAATTCTTAAGAAATTATTTTCCTTGAAATTGTCGAAATTTTGATAAGACTTTCGTCGATAAAAAAAATTATATTTTCTTTGCGTTTATTTTTAGTTATTTTCCGCAAATAAATCAAAAGATTTTTTTCTCTTTTTGTTTGTTTGTTTGGATTTATTGTCTTCTGATTTATATTTACTTTATTTGGTCTTTAGTTTGAAACTGAGCCCTAAATCCATATCTTCGACGACTGTTTGCAATCAATTTATAAAACGGCAAAATCCGATACTAAGAGCTCCGGAGTATCGCTTTCTTCTGGTTATTATTCATTGAAAATATATATTCTGTCGTTTTATGTGAAAAATTTCAAAACAATTCAATTTATTATAGTTTATGACAATATATAAGCGAATGAGTAAACATATTGTGGTCTTATGTAATGCTAAACAATAACTCAATAAAATTCAGTTCAAATGTTTTGTAAGCGATTCTAAAAATTTTGAAATTTCCAGAATATTTCATATAAATTACAATTGATTTTAGTAACCACTGAAACTGTCCTGGTAAAATTGAGTAAATATTTCATGAATTATCCATGCTCTAAGCTCTGGCTATTTTGACAGCGATTCTCATGAAGTTTAAATTGAATTCAAAATTAAATAAAAAACAATAAATTCTGAAAAGTATTTAGAAATCACTCAAAAAAGGAATTCATATAAATTGTTCACCAGATTAATGAAATATGAACAAAGATAATGAGGATCCGGTATATAAAAGAAGGTTATCTTGGAAATGGAAAGTTTTCATCAATCATATTGAGAATAATCAACATGCTTTCAAAATTTTAAACATTATCCGTTTATTCATTAATTCTTTTGTGAAAAACTATTAATTTAAATCTTGTCAAAAGTAAAGCGGAAATATTTTGACTTAAAATTTGAAAAATGTCTTTCAAATGATCAGGTAAGTCATGAAAACGGAAATAATGATCAGATATGTGCTCTTTTGTCAATTCCTTGGTTTACTGAACCCTTGACTTCACTCCGGTATTAGTTGTGGTAAACGTTTTTTCTCTAAGAAATTCCTCTTTATGTCATACTATCGGACAGTATTTGAAACTGAATTCCCTTTATTTCTGCGAACTGTTCAGATGTTGCGGTGCTGTTCACCGATTGGACAATAAATGATGAGATGAGCACAAAAATACTGAAATCAAAGATCGACTTTTCGTCTGCAAAAACATATAAAAATGTCTTAAATTGAATCCATTTTATTCTCTATAATAGGAAACGAATCGAAAGTAAAGTAACAGAAAAAGAGAGAAAAATATCAGAAATAATACAAAATTCTGTTCACATCTGAAAATAGTGAAAAGGAGTCGACAATCGATACAAAATACATAATAAGACATATTTCTTGTCCAATGTTTACATTGAAGACTAAGAGAGGTATAAATTACTTTGATTTTGAGCCCAAATCTTCTGCATGACATCAATCAGCAAATTGTATGGAAAGAGGAATACCAAGAAATCAATGCAACAAAAATGCATAATATATTTGAATGCATTTGTCAAACAAATGTGTAAACTATGCCTACATTTGTCTCGTTTTGGTCTTTTTTCTCCTCAATTCTGTTCAATTTTTTTTTTGCACAGAAATGGCAAAAGAATAAGTCTTTTGTCGATAGTTTTTGTATATATTTTTCTCTTTTAGTTTTGCTATTCTTTGGAATTGATTTTCATTTGAATTGCTTTTATTCTTCTTTGGTTCGACTCTTTTCTGATTATTTGTCGTTTATATCGAAATTATTATCGAAAGCATTGAATACCTGTTGAGTTCATAGAGAAGTCGGCGATTCATTAGTCTTTTTCCAGGTTTCAAATTTCGCTCTTCCTTTCAGCACTATTCCAGGAATGCTATGCTGTGCTGTAGTGCTGTGCTATTCAGTCAACAAACTGTGGTGACAGAGAGCGCACATCCATAGGTTTTAAGCAATAGTAGCACTGATTGCATAGAATCGACTGCAGAGCACAGAATAAAGTGACACATATTTATAAAGAGCAGAAAAATAGTAGACTATCTTCGGCTCTATTTTAGGAATTTCTGTGACTTTATTGGAAATCACACGAAAAGGATTTACAATATGTCAGTCCAGATAAGAGCACAGACACTATTATTTGTATGGATATGGAATTGTGGATTCATGTGTGGCCGACATATTTGTTGTCATGGAATCGCCAGGAATGAGTCAATATCCGAAAATGCCATATAATGCTTGTCCTCCCTGTGCTCTAATGCTCTGATCATCCAATATATAAATGCAATACTTATAAACAGTTTATCCTTCAATCTCTTCTCAGAATTAGTTTATTATAGTTTAACCCAAACCTAAAACACATCACTTTCTCCACTATTTTATATTTAGGGTTAGTTTTGACGAAAAAAAATAAAAATAATCGCAAATAATAGCAATTCTTCGGTTCTTTTCCTTTTATTTCTCTCTATTTTCTCCACTATTTTCTGGTTTTGTGATCATTAATGACTCTTTTGTTTTCCATTTCTAATACAAAGCAAAACTATTTTTCTGTATTATTTCAAATCACAACTAAACAAAACCAGGTCTTTGCTAATACAGTCTGACCTCGATATTGACTCAATTTAATTCAAGATAATCTGCTTATCCGAAATTCTGGTGCTTTTGAGCAAAAAATAAAATATAGAAAAATAAAGAAAATAAAATTTACTCCACTCTTGATCTTCAATTTATCAGATTAGCAAGGTGAATTTATTAACAATATTTTTTGTGGAGATAGAATAAAATGCATCTATAAATAGGGTTCTACTTTTGCTCGATTTTATTCAGAAAATGATTCAGCAATTTATCATTTTTTCCGATAAAACATAAATATATTGAAAAACATATTTATAGCAAAAATCTATTCTCGAATATAAGCGAAAAAATTCTTTGAATATTCAGCGAAGGAATCATTAAAATAATTTTAGAAACAGAATTGAAAAATGAATTCTTGTGATCGAATATAAAGTTAACTTGATTATACTTATGCCGAATCAATCATTCGAGGAAAGGCCTCTATTTTTATAATCATACAAAATATGTGATACGAATTGTAATGTGATTTAATAATTCCAATGAATGATCATGAGAATGGGCAGGGGTATGATCAATGATCAAATTCAATTGAATTATTCAAATGGTTTATTAATTCAAATTGAATCGACAATAACTCTATTCTGTCCATCAATTGACTTATTTATATTCAATGAAGTGTTCCTTAGTTTCCAACGTCTTTTAGTGAGAAAACTTCTTAGAAAACTATTCTGAGAATCATTTGGTCAGGAATTTCATGAATTTATTTCCAGTATTTTTTGATGAAACCATTCAAAGAAAAAATGAAAATCTTTGAGATAATGAATAACTGATTCAAATAGTTTTTGAGATATAATTATTGAACAGTTGATGAAAAAGCTGTAAATAAGTGATGAGCAGTCCTTCAATTTATTTAATTAGTCCTCCAAATCAAAAATGTTGCAATAGATCACATTAATAGTTAAATGAAGTTGTCAATTTACAAAATATTTCAAACCACTCAAGTATAATAAAAGGCATAGTTGCTCACGAATGGTAATTTTTGCTCATTTTGACCTTTACAAACAGTGGGCAACTCTGATCTATTCTAGAATACTAACTGAAAGCTCCGGGGAATCACTTTACTGAACAACTCTTGAGAATTACTGCTATAAAACATTAATTAGACTTTCGATGGATTTGTTAAGTGTTTTGTTTATTCGACAAATTATCGATTAATGAATATTTAAGTTAAAATTATTGACTCAAACAACACATTATTCTGTGCTTTAATAGGGCTTTCCCTCTGTTTTTCGTTTGTTTGTCTGTAATCTGAGACCAGTTTTTGTTTGAATGTTTTGAGCGCTGATTCAGCCGTTTATGTATTGATATAAGTCTGAAATTACAGCACTTTTTATCCAAAAGAGTCACAATCTTTTGCTCTTTTAGCGATTCCTAAAAAGAATGTCTTATTATTAGGCTGTGCTCGCTCTGAATGGGCCAATGATTTCAATGGTGTATCGGAAATGTCAACCTATGCCTAACGCCAACATTTTTAGGTTTCGGTTGCCTTTCATTTGGTTGACTTTGCGTTTCCGATTCGCTCATCCGAACCAATCTTCTCGTATCTTAAGTTTCCGTTTGTCTACTAATCCCATCACAACTCAGATTCTGTTCCAAGACTTTTGTTTAAACGAAAATTTTTACTTTTCTATCGATTCATAGATTCGTTTGATTTGTTTGCCGTAAGAGAAACATTTCATTTGATTCATTCAAGTCTTGAGTCTTCAGATTAATCGAAATCTTGTGACACATTTTCCGACACAACAATAAAATGGTAGATAAATACCGAACTTAACGATATTTTTGACAATTATTAATGAACTCATAGATCACATTACTTTTTTCTATTGAAAATGAGCATGCTTGTTTTGAAATAACCAATTTCATGGAAATATTCATAGATTAAATGGTTGAGCAAACTATTCAAACAAGTCTTCTATTATTTTAATCTTTTTCGTAGACATTATTCAATAATTGTTTGATTGATCGTTCATTTTATCAGATATTGGTCTCAATTGTTTGCCCAACAAATTGATGAAGACTTTACTTATTTTATTAGTCATCCCATTATTCAAACGCTAGGAATTGGTTTTCCGTCTGACAACTGATGTAAGCAAACACTGAAATGTCATTTCGTTTAATTTCAAATTTTGAGAAATTGTAGCATGCTTCTTTCTGCCTCATTTTGTCTAATATAAGCCAATAACCTTGTAAGAGAAAGGACTGGTTTGTATTGGGGATGAACTGCACACAAAAGAATGTTGACTCTGAGCTGATAGAGTAGGTTTCGGTCAATGCATTCAATACTAAAGAAGTGAAAAATTGAGATAAAATTCAAAAGTGAAAGTGAGTTGAGTTGAGATCAGTTTGAGATGAGTGACAATTTTCAAGTCAAACAAACTAACAATTTATTTGCGAGCTTTTGATAAATGTTTTGAGCCGTCCCTCAGTTTTTCCGATCGATAGACAAAAATGCAGTCAATATATCGTCGATGAACTTCACTCCGACCTTAAGTCTTGAATTTGAATTTTTTCTGAAAGAAATACTCCAAAAATAGAAAATGAAAAATTCAATATTCAAGTGGTATTAGCAGCGTGACCAAGGTATCAAATTCAAATATCTCTTGATAGAATTATAGTGGAAAATGTTGATTACACTGTATTAAATAATTGTTTAACTTGTTAATTTATTCCTAATTAAATGTTTTGGTTATTTCTCCTAATTATCAAGTATTGTAAAACAGTGGTTAAGATAGAATGGCTGTTAAAGTAACTTGATTATAATTCAAGAGACAAAATATTCAAATAAGGAATCTATTATTGATTTCGGAATTTATTTCAAAGTCTTTTAGTTTTGATTTTTCATTGTTTTAATCGATAGTAAAAAAAGAGAATCATTTCATGAATTGAGTTCAGACTCGGAGTGAGAGTCAGACACAACTCTTTTATTGTGGAATCCATTTCTTGATCTATAATAAGCCCAAAATAGACAAAATCAATCTTTCAATGTTGAGTATTAGTCGTATATTAGCTCAATTTGGACCCAAATCCGATTTAGAGCAGAGATAGCGCACAAAAGCAATGGTAGAGCAATGGTTGGCACTACTAGTAGTGCTGACTCCGAGTCTTCGGAAGACCTTTTATAAAGATTTGTGTCTTGTTTTTTCATCGCACGTATCGTCACTGCATTTAAGTTGAAGTCAGGCCTAACAGTACTCTTCTGACTAGTGTTTAGATTTGGACTCAATTTTTCATATGTAAGGCCACTTACTTCGAGAGGTTAGGGAAAGGTTTGGATCAGAAGTAAGTCTGCAATAAACTCATCCGTTTTAATCGGAAATACAAGTTATGCTTCAATTTAATCACTGAATATAACATTGACTTAGATTTTTGGTCATTCATTAGATTAACACAATTCTGATCGATTGGGAAATATTCCACAAACTTGTGTGAACTAATAAGAAGTAATATGAACATATGAACACATGAACATGGTCATTCCATCATTTCAACACTGATTTGGTTACAAGAGAAGCAATCAATTAATTCTGACTTTTTTCTCATTATAATTGAGTTAAGATTATATTTCCAATTGAAAGCTATGATTAAAAGGGCTTCAAATGCATCAAACCTAACAAACCATAACAGTATATGAGAATAAACAAGATTCTTCAAATATTCTATATTTATCTTGATTAAATTGGAAAATTCAATTAACAACTTACAAATTGCATTTGATCTTTTACTTTTCAATTATAATTGAGCATGGTTAAAAATTGATTGCCAAAGTTTTATTTTGTCGGATGATTTAACGAATGTCTTCTTTGATTGGATCAAATGAGTGATAAATAAATAAAGCAAAAGTGTTAAGACATTAATTAAATACTGGTTTTGATGCCATAAAAATCTGGGCTCAGAATGACTGCAAGTGTTAACCAAAACATTAATTAGAAGTAATGATCAAAATTCTGGTGTCGTTTCACTTCAACTCCAATAACACTAACATAAACTCATTTTCACGAATTGGTTGACGAAAAATACGAGAAAAACAATCAAAATAAATAAAAACAATAAAAATTATAGTAAACTATAGTCGAGGAGAAAAAAATAATTCCATTTTATGATAAGAATTTGAGAAAATTGAAGACTATTTCAGCACTTTTTTCTTCTCCCTTTCCTCTCGTTCTTTGGTATTTCATATGGCATTTGATTTGAGGCACAGACTGTCTGTGAATTAAATTTTTCGCTTTGTTTTCACTGCGATATAAATTATAATCAATTTTGAACTTTCCATTCAATTGAATTTTATAGCCCTTCCCTTCATTTCAAAGGTATTTTTCATTTGAATTATTAATCTTAGGCTCAGGTCTGAAGTTAGGGGTTATTCTTGTATTCAATCATTTCAGAGGAAGAGTAAAGTGTTCGCCATTTAAGCCATAATACAGTTTTTCATCACTCGATTGACAATAATTGAGAGCAAAAAGAGATAAAAAATGAAAAATATTTTTTAGACCGAAAGATGAAAAGTAGATTATATGATAGGGAATAGTGCGAAACCTGTGCTCGTTCTATACCCGACCATTTGATTAATAATATTAATAGTTGGCGCACAGAATAGGACAGAATCGGTGCCATAGAATCTAGAATTTCAGGGCTTTTATCGCTATTATTATATCTAAAACTGTATTTTTTGCCCAAAACACCGATTAATGGAACAGTTTTTTCAATTATCGAAAATTTTTGTCGAAAAAGTGTCGAAAATATTGATTAAAAATTTCATTAATTTTAGTGAAAAACTCAGAATCGAGTCTACAATTGAGTACACAATCAAAACAATTTGTGAAAATCATTAATATTTGAGAGAATACAAGAGTTAGAGATAAGAAAATAAATATTCTGAGCGTTTATATTAAATGCTCTCAACTCATAACTCGCTTTAATTTAATATACAATTCGTGTGTTTAATGTCTGATCCCTGTGTTATGTTATGGTGTGAATCGATGGCACAATTGCTGCCATTTTCCACATTATATCTGAGAAGTTTTCTCCATATTATATTAGATTAACACAAATTCAATTATATGTGTTATTTGTCTAACATGTAAGAGCACAGGGAGGAGTGGATTGAGGAGAGAGTAGGAGAGAGAGAATCGATTGCGAGAGAAGTGATGCAAATCTGATGCCTTTAACTGAGTTTTGTTTTTAAAGATAAACTTTTTCTCTATTATTAAAAATATTTCTATATTTTTGGGAAACTTTTGCATAAAATCAATATTCAGATGAGATTTTTGCATAAAAATTAATTTTGTTATAAATTTTATTAAACGATATAATTATCACTAATAGCCTATTAGTGACTTATATTTATGGATAAAATAATTATTATTTTTAACAAAATTTATTTCAATAAAAAGTTTTGATAAAAGAAATAATTAGATTATTTGCAAATGAAAAATGATGCCAATAACTAATAGTGCAGAGTGCAAAGGGATGTGCCCTGGCTCATTCTCATTCTCATTCTCTCTCGAATTAATGTTAACATTAATCAAGTTCTTGAAAACTCATTTCGAGAAAAGTATTTTTCGATATTTTTCCTCAAATGTAATGTTTTCAGAAAATTTCATCTAATGTCTGAAATAACCAGTTTGTGAAACATAGAGCGAATGTTCATGATTAAATAAATTATTTTTATGAATGAGCGAACAGGTAATCGCGTTTTTACTATCATTAGCTCACAATTATTCCATAATAATTATTTTCGATGATCTAATGGTTTTTGGCAGACAACTCAGGCTTTCTGGGATGTTCAAGCTAGAATATTTCAGTGTATCAGGTTAACTGATTGTCAACTTTCTTGTAAAATTCAATTTATCTATTGATCCTGACATCATTAAAATTGTTTGCTAAAGAATTAAAATGAAAATATTATTTTGTATGGTTGAGAGACCACCTTGAACATCCCAAACAAAATTATTTCGATGATTATTCTTTGAAAGCAATTCTGGGAGAAAATTCCAGTTTGTAATTGTCTTTTAGAAGTCAACAATTTGTGTGTAATTCAAGGCCTGACATAAAAGAAAATTGTTTGAAGACTTTAAATTGTTTTTCAATATTTCACTTCTTTTTAGAAGAGAAAAGACTTTCACTTTTGCTGTCATTATTTGAGTTTAGTTGTAATCAGCAAAACATGTCTCACATTAAATATTTGTTATCCGGTGTTGTTTTGGCTCTAATCCTAACTTTGTTGACAACATATCCCGTTGAATGTCAGAGGACACGACGTCCGCCCAGGGATTATGGGGAGGTACGACCCTATGGATTCAGACCAACTAATACAACATCCATTCTTCCACGACCTCAAAGTGGTGATAATGAGAATTACGGCAAAAATAAGCCTGCTAAACTCAAGAAGAACAAGAAGCTCAAAGGAACTGGAAGTGGAACAAGGAAAAATTACAAGAGATATTGATTTTGAATCTTATTTCTGATAATTATTTTTTGATTTCTTTTTTTTATCGATTTTTCAATTTTGTAAACGTTTTTGAAATATTTTTGGTTTAATCGGAAAACTATTCGACTTTTCATTTATTCAATATTTTTGTAGGCAAACCATAATAGTATTACAATTTGATTACTCACTTAGAAATTATTTTATTATTAATTTAATATCCTGTAATTGTTATCAAATAACAAAGCTATTGTTTATATGACATAACTTTATACAATCTATTAATCATATATTGAAGACTATTATATTCCTAACTCTCATTCTGTGCGATTTCAAAACATAATCAAAATTATTGGATAAATTCTTTTACTCTAAATTATTGTCTTCATATTTGGCACTAAAACTGAACCTGCATTTAACTTACGAAGTGAGTGACTAAACTTTAATTCTTGTATAGTTTTATGTTTAAAATTATGTGCAGTACTTCCACATCAAAAACTGATAAAAATTATCAAAAAGATGGGAATGAATTAGATTTTGACGAAAAAACAGAAATATATGAAATGGATCGCAATCTTCTCATCGATAATGTCATCAAATTAAGAGATGATAAGAAAAAGTTGGAGAAAGAGTTGGAGGAAGTGAACGCAAAATTAAAGGAAGAGAAGCGAAAATGTGGCAAGTTAAATCTAGAATTTGATGTTTTATATTCTAATTATTTGAGAGATGAAAAGGAATACAAGAAACAAATGATGGAAATCAATCAAAAAATATTTAGAAAATATAAATAGTTTATATATTATTAATTGAAATGATACAGTTTTATAAATATTTTTAACAAATAACTGAAATTATTTTATAACAAAAATGGTTCAAATTAATTCAGTTTATTTTATTTAATTTCGCTTATGATCAGTGCGTCTAAATCTCAGTTGAGAGTAACAAGAATAATTTTTATAGCCTTACATCGAATTGTCAAGTTTTGAAAAACTGTGCAAAATTATAATGTTATTTTTCAAATAATTTATAGTTTATTCGATTCCTGTCTTTCCTAATCCTGATCCGTTTGATGTCATATCCCTAAAAGTAATTAAAAGTTTGAAAAAATGACAATTTTTTACTCTTTTATGATAGAATTTTGAATTCAATTGAATTGATTTTAAATAATAATAAAAAGATGAATAAAAAACATATTTTTATTTTATTGATTGTATTGAGTGCTGTTATTATCGGTGAATCTCAAAGAAGAGGTTCTTATAGTTACGGAAATTTTTTACCAGTGGTTCGCCGCCCACAGAACAGACCACTCAGACCATTACCTTACCGAAGAGGTTTTCGACAAAGAAGTCAAAGAAATTTCAGACAAAGATATTACAGATTCTAACTGAACCACTGATTCTATAATTTGTTTTATTTAATTCTGATTTATATTTAATTTATTTGAAATTTTATAACTTTTTTTGTTTGTTTGTTAAAATCAATTGTAATATTTCTACAATTTAAAGGTTAAATGTATTCAAAATAATTTAAACTTGGTAATATTAGTTTATTAACATGCGTTGTATCATAATCCTGGATATCCTCTTAAACGTATCCTCGTATTTTGAAATTTTATTAAAATATATTCCAAAATTGTATTTAACTTCAATTAAATTCTCAATAAATTCGTTAAATTTGAAATAAATAATGAAAATTAAACTTTAATTCATTTTATTGATTGGATTTTTTTACTGACATTTCTGGTTATTATCTTCTAACAAGACGTCCTCCAAGATTACGGAGAATTAGTACCCAAATTGCAAGAGTTGCCAATTGTTATTCAACCATCAACTCAACATGCTACAAACAGAACAAGAACAAGAAAGCTACAATTTTGGCGGACAAAAAATAAGTTTATTATTTATTAATTATTATAGTTTACTGGATAAAGATTCCAACAAAAGATTAATTTGTTTATAACTTGCAAAATAAAGTCAGGTTACAGATTTTCACAACTCTGATAACGTGGATTTCCTCCCTATCGAACATATCCTGATAAATCCTTTCAGATATTCATTGAAAAAAAGATTCAAAATTTTAGTTCAACTATCAATAAATGTGTTACAAAAAGTATAAGATATGATGAATACAAAATTATTGTTCAATTTTTTCATTATTTTGTCGATTATAATAACTAGTAATTGTCAGAGAAGGCCTCCGCCTCCTGATAGTCTGATAACAAGACGTCCGGCCCGAGAGTATGGAGAAATAGTTCAACAAACACACGAAACACCCGACAAACCCATCAGTCAAATGGTGTATAGGAAACAGAGAAGACCGAAATTCTGGCCATCAATTGATAAAATTGATTCAAAGAACTTAAAAGACTTTCCGTTTAATATTATTTATAAAGAAATGTTTCCAAATGTTTAACAAAAATTATTATTTATTTATAAATAAACAAAAAATAAATCTTTAAAATAATTTTTTCAATTTTAACATACAATGTTTTAAATGAGGGAAACTTATCCGGTTGTTTTGTATTTCTCATCCTTCTTCTGTATATCCGTTGAGTTTCGATAAAACAATAAAACTTAAATTAAAACTAAAAATCTTTCATTTTTTGTGAAACATTTGAAAAATGAAATTTTTAATAATCGGAACCATTTTATTGGCTGTCCTTATAATGATTGACTGTCAGAGGCGCCCGAATACCAATTTTAGTAACGATGGTTTTATTCCCTATGCATACCGACCTGGAAGAAATCGAAGACCATCCTTCTACAACCAATTTAATAGAAGATCATTTGGTGGACGAGGAAACTATTTTAGAAGAAATTATCCGAATTATTATAGTTTCGGGTAAATTACCATAAATTACCGAATTATCAACATTTAATCAAATTGTAGTCTTAATGAATCGAATAAAGATTTTGATTGTTTATAATATTTGTATTTTAATTTTTGTTATATTTGTAGCATAAATATGTGAGTAAATGGTTAGAGATAGATCTCGAATAGAAATTGAGTGGTAATCCTTTATTTTATTAGTACAGGCTATAAACATTAAGTTACTTAAATTCACTTATATTTTCGCTTAATTAACAAAGTTGTGAAATCATAAAGTTTTATGAATTATAAATAGTATTTCAAAGCAAACTGAAATACCCTTTGGGCTAAAGAAAAGGGAAAGGCATAAAATTTTAGGTAATAGTTTTGTTTGCTTACAATTTCTTATAATATAAGTGTTTAAAGAGGGCCAAACCTACATTGCATTGCTCATTTAATTGCGTTTCAATAAATTTATTATTTTCGTTCGTCAAACCTAAGAACAAGATGTTATTCTAGTAATCCTTGGGTCTGAAGGTTAAACCAAAAGAGGGTATAAATAGTTGATCGCAGAACTCGTCTTTTGAATCAGTTTTTCGTTGTTTTGTTCGTTTCATTTCATATCGAAAATGTATTTCAAAGTGTTTTTGATTTCAATCCTATTATTGAGTTTCGTTATAACGAGTGAATGTCAAAGAAGACCCCCTCCTTCTGATACTGGTTCCGGAGTTTTCGTTCCGCAAAGAATTCCGCAAAATAGGCCATCACCCGTCCCAATACCACAGCCTAATGGAAATGATAGACGACGACAATCAGGACGGAGACAAAATCGAGGCAGAAATAACTTCCCCCGAAGAAACAGAAATCGATTTTAATCAAATGTTTTTCTGAATTCATTTCTTGTACTCATTTATTGATTTTTAAATAAATAAACATTAAGTTTATTTTCAATTAAATTAATTGTTTATTAGTGAAAAAAACTAATATTTTATACTATTTTATTATAATTTCTATTGAAAAGCGATAAATAATTCACGATTACCATGATTCAGTTAGTGACCAACTTATGCTTGATTATACCGGCTCATTTTAGAACGTTAACGTAGTTTCACCCACTATTTTTTGGTTTCATACGGATTTAGTAACTCTTAAAGTCAGGACATCCTATTGAAACTTTCCGTATAAATAATAATCAGTTTTCGCTCACATTAAGAGTGAATTGAATCCAATTTTTGTTGACTTTTATTGAATTTGTTATAAAATATCAAAAAAATGAAATTAAAGTTTTCATTGATTTTATTGATTGCATTGACTTTTGCCATAACCAGTGAATGTCAAAGAAGACCGGCACCACCTAATAGTGGAAGAACGAGACGTCCAGCCAGAGATTATGGAGATCTATTACAGCAAGTTCAACATGTCACTACTGAACAAAGTAACCAGGTTGCTTATATGAAACAAAGAAGAAGAAGACCACAATTTTGGCCATCAATTAATAAAATTGATTCAAAAAACTTAAAAGATTTTCCCTTTAATATAATCTATAAAGAAATATTTCCAAATTGATTTAATTATTTTCGCTTTTATAAAAATATATACATTTTTTACTTATTTTTATACTTTTTAACTCTAGTAAAATATTTTACAATCATAATAACAACTGAATACGGTTGCAACTGCTTTCATTTTTTTAACATCTGAAATAGGTTTGGTGTTAATTCTTATGCCATTTGTAATAAGAGTATAAGAGTATATCCTCATTAATTTATATGTAAATTCCTGTTAATATCCTCTTTTACTAAACTTCAGTACCAAAAGGATTATGTATTCAAAATTAATTTATGCAAAAGTTATTTAAAATACAATTCAAACATTTTTAATTAAAATTCTATTAATTGATATTATTTTGAGTGATTGTCAACGAAGACATTTTCGAGAAAAGGGTCAAACTGGTGAGATGTTGATCCTTCCCAACATTTTATCAAAGAAAATTTACTTAAAGTAAATTACTTTAATCCTAAGGTGAAAGGTTTGCCAGAACCTGAAAGGGAGGAAAAACGGACAATCGAGCCTTATTATGAACTAAGTTACATGTGTATAAAGTTTGATCTGGTAAAATTTGTTTTTACTTGGTGGTACAAATTTAATAGGTACCAGAACAATTTGTTTTTCCTTAATTAGAAATTAATGATTTAAAACAAAAATTATCCTGGCCAATCAACCTTACTCTCTAAAATTAAACTGAAAGCATATGTTAATTTTGTTATTTAATAAAAATATGTTTCCTTATCTCATAAAATATAAATTATCATATTTTAAACAATTGTTTAATTATTATGTAATTCATTCAAAATGAAAATAAAGTTAATTTCAATTACATTTGTTTTAATAACTCTTATAAATTCGTGCGAATGCCAGAGAAGACTGGTGCCAAACCCTGTTCCTTCTGGTCCTTTTGTGATTCAAGGAACTCCATCAAATGTGGCAAATAATGAATGGCCTAAAATGACATCTCCTCCTAAAAGATCGACTAATAGACCACAAAGAAGAACAACCAAAACTATTTTATTAAATGAAAAAGTTATTGGTTTTTGAGAAAATATGCAATAAAAACAAATTATAGATTTTATTAAATGTTTCATTAATTAAATAAAATAATGATCATAACTCGTGTTTTGCATATTCTTTATTTTAATTAAACAAGGCAAAAATCTCTATTAATCATAAGAATAAATGTTTGGTTATTTAAAAACTAATCACTATGAATAATTAATGCTAAATATCTGAAATTACAATGAAATTTAATTGAATATCCTTCCTCAACTAAAACAATAAAAGCACATAATATGAGTCAATTTTATTTATTATTATAAAAATATTTGAAATGAAAATAAAATTGATTTTAATATCTATTGTTTTGTTGACTCTTATTATTTCGAGTGAATGCCAGAGAAGACCTAAACCTGGTATCGGTGGTGGCGGTCCTTTTGTTGCTCAGGGAGGCGTTTTAGTTACAACTTCGCCAAAAAGATCAACAGTGGAGTGGAAACTCACTCAACGACCAAATAGAAGAACAACTAAACCTGTATTCAAGAAGAAAGTTAAACCTCGTCGACACAAATAGAGAAAACTCACTCTGATTATGGAATTATGCTTTCGATTATAATTTAATATTTGTTTGTCGTTATGATACTGTCTGCTCATACGATCAAATATTATGATCAAAATAAAAATAATACTCATTATATTCGGTTAATTATTTCTTTTACTTATTTAAATGATTAATAAACAAGCTAGAAATGGCATTTCAAAGGCAATTCCAATCGAGTTTTAAGTGAAAATTGTGGTAAATTAGGTTCCAT
>JAQIXD010000974.1:0-18737 GCA_034699985.1 Minunthozetes semirufus | reverse complement strand
TCTCGGGCTTGATCAGATGTTTAATCAATAAAATAAGAACAATTAAGCATAATTATGACAAAATATAATCTAAATTTAATTCTGAGGGTGAAATCTGTAATATTATCTAAGAAAAATATGAAATTCTAGAGTTAATACAAAAAAACTTGCTTGGGAAATTTAGGGTCTAAAAAATGCGCAATATTTGGCCACATAATGTGGCCAATAACTCATTTAATTTATGGAATATGAAACAAATATGATATGGAAAATTTACCTTAAAGGTTATTCTATTTATTTTTCCCAAAATCATATTCTGAAATTATTTTTAGTCAAAAATATACCCATATGAAGCTTTCCCAAACCCCCCCGGGGATTACCGTGATTTAGACCCGCACAGCTCTTAAAGTAAAAGTGCTATCATGTTTGAATTTGTGTCATTCTTAAATTCTAATATTGTATTTTTCAATAATTGACTTCAATTTGAATAAATAGTTATCAAGATTAAAATATTTTTTAATTAATTGAATTCCAGAATTGATTCCGAGAACAATAACAGTGAAGTTCCATTACTACAACATTTTTTATAATAACTGAAAATTTCAATAATTTGCAAAAACAGAGTACATTCTTAGAACTCATTCTTATAATTTAGTCACAAAATCATTAGCTCTAAATCAAGAGATAGATATCAATTGAAGAAATTTTGAAAGTATAAGGAATAAAGAAATAATAATAATAATAAGTTGGGATAAATAGTGTCACATATTATCTAATTTATAAGTAAAGCTAACCAACACTTAATGAGGACATCTTCTCAACAATAGCTGTTAAACAGTGAAGCAAACAATTTGTTAGAATATAATATAATATAAAATAAACGATTGAATCAATTTTAAACTAAAAGCTCTAATTTTAAAATGTTTGTGACCTCAGATCAGAGGATAATTGTTTTCAAATCGTTATTTTGAAATCACGTTATAGTAATACACTAATACTTCTCTTATTTTTAATATGTTTATCAGATTTCAATTAAAATGAAATCACTTGAACCCAATAAATGCATTTAGTGATACATTATTATCAGTGATTATCACTCATAGTCTATGATTTGCTAAAATGATCATTTGATTGGCAATTAATATAACTTTAAATTGATTTTTGGTGATAATATGGAAGCAAATAATCTAAATAATAGTTTTATAAAGAATAACATTAAAGCAATAACTCTCTGAAAAGCGAGTCATAGATATTCTCAACATTTGAGCGCCAATTAAGTGAGAAATTGTTAAATTGAGGTTCAGTTTGTCATAAATAAAGATAAAACCGTTATAAAGATGTTATATTTGGACACAGAATATACATCTGTGGAGTCAATTGGTTTGATTGTACGACAATTCCTATAATAAAGGAATATGTGCTCAACAAAAGAGCCAATCGATAAAATTGATTACAAATTTGGGAAAACACTAGAAATACAACAGAATATCACAAAAGAAATGGAAAATATTCTCTTTAAGAGACAATTATATCATTAACTCTATAAAGTATTTACATAATGAACGACAAAATTAATAACAAAGGAATGAAAAATAAGTCAGAGCTTGTTATGTATTATAATTGTTGTATAAAATTATTTAATATTTTAGCGCTTTTTCATACATTATTTTAGTTTGCATTAAAACTTATCTGAATTTTAATGAAATCAACTTTTTATGGACACAAAAACCAAAATTTGATTTTTTTTCGTTGAAATTATTATTAAAAATTTTTTTATAGAAAAATAGAAAAAAATGACTTTTTTTTGAAACATTAATGAATAAAAAAAACCGTTTAATCGGATTAAGTAATAGTCTTTGAGTATATTTATAGAAAAGTGAGCGCAAAGTGTATATAATTGAAAGAGAAATATTGTTTTTAAGAGCACTTATGGGTTTGCGAATGACATATGCAGAGCAAAAGACAAGCAGTGAATAGCAATGAATGGCAACAAATCAGGCACTGAAACAGAATTGTGATATAACTTACTTTATTAATAGAAACTTCTGGTTTGTGTGCATTGATTGCATTGATTGATGTCTTTTTATTAACTGTTAAAACAGTCGCCGACTCCTCCAATGACTGGCTTTTTGAAGGATTCACTGAATTGACGACACTATTGGACTTTTGTTGATCTTTACTATTAATGTTAAAACTTTTATTCTTATTCTTATTATTATTATTAGTATTATTATTATCGGTCTTATTATTGGTGTTATTATTGCCGTTATTTTCACTTTGTTTCGCTTTTTTAGAGCATTTTGTGAGTTTAGACTCTTTAGAGTCAACCTTATTCTTAGTCTCAGATTTATTGTTGGAATTCTTCATATCTTTCGATCCATTCTTTAAATGTTTATTTGGACTCAATTTAGAGCTTTTGCTTTCATTTGACTTATTATTACATTTCAATTGTGACGACACCGAAGACGAAGAGACCGATGAAACCGAACTTATTATCGATGATATGGATGAGTCATCTTTTTTCTCTTTGCCTTTGGATTTCTCCTTTTTCTTCTTCTGACTGCTTTTGCCATTAATTGTTACCTAATATTCAATTATTAATTAATTAATGTTTTATAAGAATATATTTCACTTAATTTATAGAATAAATCCATAAAATTCTTGTAATCATATAAATGAGTGAAATATCGATAAGTATTCGAAAGACTCTATTATGAGTTCAAATCAAATACAAATTGGAGTTAAACTATCAGTAGTTGCAAACACTCCTGTCTGAGGGATGACTACTGAGGGAAACACTGATTGTTTGGTGAAGTGTCACAAATGATTGAAATGTTTAAAATTTTTATTACTTTTAATTACAGAAGAAATTGTTTAAAAGATAAACGAAAAGGAGTTACAAATAAAGTCTGCGGTAAGATATGAGACAATTATTTAATAAACGTCTCTTTGATCTGTAGGAGCGGCAGAAATGGGTTTATAATTCTCGACAATTAAATGTCAATGGCATGAGTGCATTGCTCTGGCAATTGGTTTGACTTACTTCCCAACCAGTATTACACTACACTCTTATAACTTGATGTCTGACTAAAAGCCATTTCATAAGGAGTACATCAGATCAGGACATTAAGCCATTGCTAGTCATGACTAACACTGGTCTACAAGACATACAAAGCTATAAGTTATAGTCTATAACAATATGTATTAGAAAATAATATCAATACTCTCTCTCACAGAAACATATATCTGTCGGGATTTTATGGCTGAGCGATCAATAATTCAAAATAAATACATAAATCAATTGAATTGCCATCAATTCAGAGTCAATACTATACTATACTATATAGTAATGGAATAGATTTGGGGTTAAATCAAAACAAATATTTATTTAAATAGTATTTAAAGTAAAGAAAATAATGTAATCAAAACCTAATCCAAAAAATCAAAGCAAAGATTCTGTTCTCTAATGTAATAAAAATGTAATTTAATGCTATCAATAGATTGAGTGATAATATATGAGACAAACCTCTATGTCGTCGAAGCACTTGAAGCTCAATATAGCGAATCCATCGATGATGTCTTCGTCATACAATGGATTATCTCTAATGAGATTCACTTTATTTTTTCTTTTGCCATCACTTTTAGGGCACTTATTATCGTTTGTCTCAACGACTGGACTCTTATTTTTGGTGGCTTTGGGTGACACCGATATTGTCTTATTTGGTGACCAATTTTTCTTAGTTTCTGATGAATTATCTTTTGATTTATCACTTGAATGGCTATACTTTGCATTAGTCGTACTTTTGTTAGTCTTCGCACTTGTTTTCAATTTATTGGTCTTTGAATCACAACTAATATTAGCACTACTGGTGGCCGAACAGCCTAACGATAAATTCGATGAATGGCTACTAACAGATCCGTCGCGCCATTGCTTCGTCTCTTTGTGTCCAGTTTTGGACTTATGTTTAGCACTACTATTGTTACTACTCGTAGACAAGACATCACATGATTTAAGCACTTGTTTGCAGGAAGTGGTACTACAACTGTTGGAACTGTTGGCACCGGCGCTCACTTTCGATGACTTAGAAGTGGCCGCTTTCTGCTCACTTATATTCTTCTTCTTTGCCTTCTCTTTGAAGAATTTGAATTCTTTGACCACAAGACAGGAGTTCTTTTGATTGGTGTCTAAACTGGTCTCACGATTAGAAAGACTTTTATTATTGTCCAGCAATTCATTAAGACTTTTGTTATTATTGATCACATCCTTATTGGTCTTCAAGTGATTGTCTTTGTTTTTGTTGAACTTATGATTTGGAGTAGTCGTGGAGTTGTCTTTAGAGTTGTCTCTGTCTTTGTCTCTATTCTTCTTATTATTGCATTTATTGGTATTAATCGTCAAATTGTTGTCGAAGTTGTTTTTGACCGAATTTGAACTCTTCTTATATTTATTATCTTTTTCTCTGTGAGTCTGAGTTTTGTTTTTGTTCTGATGTTTATCTTTGGATGCGTTGAACTCTTGTCCATCGAAGGTCTTGTCTTTGGTCTTCGATGGCTTATTACAGTTGATGTGATGGTTGGCATTGGATTTGTTGTGTTTCTTCTTGTTTTGATGCTCTGATCGGTTATGATCTGCATTTGAATCCCGTCTGAAATGAACGTCAGTCTCCATGAAGTGCAGACCCAATACAGAGACAACACCTGACAGAAGCAAACATTACAGACAACTGACGCACAGCTGCTAACCGCTGGTCACCTCTTGTCTTCCGACACATACACTGGTCAACAGCCACCCAAAGGCCGACCACTGGTCATAACTATTGAGTAGAATCACTTGAAGACAATAATATTAAACAAAGTTAACAATCACTGCAGTAATGCCTTCAATACATTCACTCCATTGACTGTATGTTGTGCTCAATAGCTATGGCGTCGCCAATAGAGTCAGCACTGACTCACAAATTACGTGAAAACCTATACAACACTAAGAGTTTACTCAGAGTTCACTTTCATTCATTGATTCACTATCTATGAGTTGACCGAACCTTTTATTCCTATCGATTAGTTATATGATAATCTCTTTTAAATTCCTCCACAGCTATTGCCCACCAATTGTCTGACAATCGGTTAAATTATTGTTAAATATCTTCTACTTCTTGTGCGGGGTTGAGGTTAGCCCTGCGTATTGTATAGAGTAATAGACCGGTTCATCGCTTGTATGAACTATAATACAGAGGCTACAGAAGTGGTGCAGAATTAAAGATGCTTTGAGTGGAGCCGTAGATAAACTGCAAAATAGGACAACACTAACAAAATAGAGCTCAACCTAAACAATAAATCAGATGATTTTTTCTCTCTCATCCAAATGGGTTTAGATCACAACCATTTAATTTTGTATTCAGTTTTCCTTATATTCTAATATTGAGCTCATAGTTGTTGAACAGAATAAGTTTATGTCTTTATTCGAGCAAAATATTGCTTATTTGCAATCAAAGCAAAGAAATGGTTTTAAGCAGTGAAGGCAAGCATTCCTGCAAAGGGTCATCAGCCTTAACACAGCCTCAACACAGCCTTAACAGAGCCTAAACAGCCTCTAGTTGTGAGACTTTCAAAGCAGTCAAGTGAAGGCCGTTTTGACGCACAAATATCCTTCTTCTTTGGCTCATACTTTGCTCACTTCCAACAGTTACATAAAAAGTCCAAAATGGCCCACAAATACACACAAATACAGACATCGACTACACATCCAAAACACAAAACAACAAATATTTGCAAAATTTGACAAAAAATTGACAAAAATTCGTTCTCAAACTCCAACTAATTTATGTCAAATTTTATCTTTTCATTTCAGACTCAGTGCTTGAAAACTACTTTTCCTTTCATTAAATATATCGCTAAATATGTTACAGGAAGTCATATGCATTTTATTTTCGTTAAGAGCTAAACCATCACTACCACCACTACCAAGAGTCTCAATAATAGATATCATTATTTCAGTAATAAATGCAAAGTTTTTTTTAATCATTTTTAGATCTTCTATAACTCAAATATTTTAAGCATTTCTTACGATTTGTATTCAATTTGATTATTATGTGTCACTAATTAACATCCCATTAAAGTTGCTTTTTTGTCAATTGTCATACTTTTTTGATTATTTTATTTTGACCACTATATACATAATACACAATGTTCTTCTCTAATCAAAGGATATGCAATCATTTATCATGGTCACTTTTAAATCATTTTTAATGATAATATTTTGGTAAAAATTAGTGATGTCGAAGGGGAGAATCACAAAATTCAGAAATTTGATCAAATTTGATTAAATTCTCAATGAGATGGAGTCGGAATTTTAGGTAAATTTGTTGTTTTAGTTTATTCTTAAGAAATTTTTAATCTGGTTAACACTGATTAACACTTTTTTTCATTTTTTCTGACTTTTTCCCAAAAATTTTTCCAAAAATGGGGTTTACATATAAATACATGTATTATTTAAAAATGACCAAGATTATGTAAATCTAAGTTAAATATAAATTAGGGAAGTTAAACGCAATTAGTTGTTAATTAGCTCAATTTATCAATCATTAAAAAAATTTCAGGCATTCCCCCTTATTCCCCATTAGAACAGTTCAGAAAAATATTCCTCTTGAGGCTGAAAACCTTAGACTGTTCAATTTGGACAACACTGGTAAAAATAGTGATAAATAATGCTGTTGAGCTTCAGAGTTACTCTACTGTAGTCTAAGCGTTGGATTCTAATGGTTTGAAATATTTTGAAAAGTTTTGTTGATCTTCAATGTTTGTTGTGTTTTAAGCTATCCATTCACTCTTGGATACTCTTCAACTGTTTATCATTGATTTTGATTATTACATTTTGTTGTTACGTTCTCGAGTTATCATATTATTATTATTATTATTATTTAACAAAAGTTTATTTCTATTGCAAGTCAATGAAGATATTCAATGATAGTAAGACATTAGACCTCATTTAACGTTACTTCAATATGACAGGGATTTTTGTCATACAATTGACAATATGACACTATTATGCCCTACTCTTGTATTTTTATTGTGTATTCCACATACACCCTATACCACATTTACCACATATACTGTGACAGTGATATAATCTTAGGTAGATTTAAAACAAGAAAAATTATGTGAGTTCTTCGTATTTGTCGCTTAAATGATCGTAAGAAAATCGATTCTTATCGTCCGCTGCCTTCAAATTATTCATTATTTTTTGTGTAGACATTCATTTTAATGAATCAGATGTGATCAGTGATCTGATCCTCATTTTATTATTTTGTGAGAGACGACTAATCTTTCACGAATAGCAGGATTAACCCATGCTTAGCCATTGGATATAGCACCCAGAATGTACAAGGTAGTGTTCTGTAGGAAGGGATTCGTTTTTTAACAATTTCCAAAATTAAAATAAACATACAAATTGTTTTCCTACATAACCTTATTAATATTTTTTAAAATTAATAATATGTAAGATCACTATATAAGAAGAGATTTTTTTGACCGCTTCATCTCTAAACCATTGGAGAGCAAACAATAATTCTAATGTAATTATTTGTGTCGACACTTAGTATTAGATAAGAATCTCTTAATTTGATTAATTTAGAGTCAATTTTAGAGTTTTATATTTAAGACGAAACAGATGGTCTGATGCTCTTGATTTTCATATCAAATTATCCATGATGATTTGAAGCAACCATTGAAAACCAATAATCTGAATAAAGACAAATCATTATACACGTATTGTAAAAGTCATCAAAAAGTCAGTTTTGATCAGGGATTCCCAAGCGGGGGAGGGACATTATCCAACAGCCCCCCTAGATCCGGAAAACCCCCCCTAGGATTCGCGAAAAATTGTAAGCCAAAAACGATAAGCTTTGAGGGGCCCTCAGCAAATCGTGGCTGTGGCGGAAAAATGGCGGATTTTTCCAAAAATCCGCCATTTTGTTCGTTATTTCAAGAGATTTTGTTAATTTAAATGAATTAAAACTAAATTAAAGCCAATTTAAACTGGGTTTAACGTTTACGTAGAGGTAGAATCACTAATTTAGGACAAAATTGCTGCTTTTGTCGTATTTCCGGCCGCCATTTTCTGAAAAAATCCCCCTTCTAGAATTTAATGGAAAAATTTTCCGAAAAGTCCATACCTTGTCCCCCCCTAGAGTCGCGGACCTTGGGAATCCCTGGTTTTGATATTAAAATCGATTCTTAAAATCATGATTTCAATCATTAATTTTAATACTACTCCAAATATATTAGCGTTAAATGAGTATATCTTTTAGTAAATTTCAATACTTATATCGTGATATTAAGTTAATTTTGATTTGATTCTGGTTTGTATTTATTATTTGTATATATATTTATCGATTTTATTAGTGATTTATTCAATATTCTTATAATTGAAATTCTTATATTTTGATAACTGGTTACTAATAAGTTATTAGTAATAACGTTTGGTCATTCTTTATTTACTAATTGAAAAAAAGATTTATATTAATTATTTTAATGATATAAATGATGATTCTTGAATATTTGACTGAACAACAATTGAATATTTGTAGAATATGGCGATAATAACAAAACAATTGATTTTTCTCAATGAATCCATCGAATGGTCACTTACTCACTGAAAATTCTGACCCCTTTTGAGGTATTAAAAAAAGAAGATTTCAATTATTACTAATAATTAATAATTTAATCATATTTTTTAAATTTCAATCAAAATTCAATCGCAAAAAAATTTTAAATATAAAAAATGATATAAAAAGTGAAATAATTTTGTTTTATATATTTTTGACTTTTGAGCAAAATTTTCTCTTCAAATGATTTGAAACTGAATTTAATTTCAATACATATTTGTTTTGTTTAACTGAATAATAAGTTTAGACTATTATTGGATAAAAAATTGTTAAAAATTATAATATATTATAAAAAGTTTCATTAAATGAGCAAAAATTGTATAAATATTATTAATATATTCTAAAAAATTAATTAAATTTTATAATTAAATTATAATCAAATTTCTGATAATTATTTGAAGGCTCCAAACAAGTAGTGTTAGGGTCCATTTGATGACCATTGCATGAGCAGAATAGAGCTTATTTTAGAGGTAGAGCTAAATAGTGGGCACTATTTTCATATCTTATGGCATCTCATATATCGCTCTTATATTAGCAAAGAATAACAACTAAACGATCCGAAGAAGCGAAACATTTTGACCAGAATTTGGATCCCGAAGTACTCGAAAATGCTTTTGATTGGCCAAAGGAGACTCCAATGATGTTCGCGAAGAACGACGACTCGCTATAAAATCAAACAAATTTCACGTTTTAATAATCTTTTACAGCTTATGTATAAAACAATAATTAACAGAATATATACCTGAGCGACAACGACAGGGGTCGTGCTTTTCCAGATAGTGCTCTAAAGTGTCCCTAAAAATAGAATTTAAGGATAACCAGAAAAAAAGAGAATATGAGATAATATGACATACCATCCGCCACCAACTCTGACCATTACATGACTTCGCAGTATCTGATATTCAATGATATGACAAACATTTAGAAAATATGAAAGCAATGACTTATCATTATATGACTGACCCGAACAAAAATCAATACTTTAGTGTCTCCGATACGATATTTTCCGTCAGAAATATATTCTAAATTGTATTGTGTGGGACACGTGCATCGGGACAGTAGTTCCACAACCTTTTAGTTGTTAAACATTTTATTAATCAATTAATACTTTCAATCATTTAAAGTGTTTTACCCTTTCGTGTAGTGATTTGAGATCGTTTGTAATGATTTGTTTTCTAGAATTGTGATCAGTTTCACTACTATTGCTGTCGTCACTCATTTCGGATCCTTCAGCCAATTCACGATCAATTTCTTCTTCGAATTGAACCAAAGTTGGCGCTAATATGCCTTAAATTTAAAAAAATATTTTTTTAAAAATTAATTTTGAGTTAATTTTATCAAATAATCTTTTAAATTCGAAATCAAAGCCTCAAATTCAAACTCAAGAAGTAAATTGTAAACAATTGTAAATAAAAGTTAATTTCATTAATGACTTTACAAATGATTTTTCAATTAATTGTTTTAGTTTTATCAGAAAGTATTTGTTTGTTTGTTTTACAAATGATTATTGAGTTAAGAATAATAATACTGATAATAATGATGACAAGTTATAAATCAATAAAAATCATTGATTTATTTGAAAATTATTTAAAACTTATAAAATAACTAAAAACACATTAAAGACATTAAGAGAGAAACTCACGAAATGAATGAATCATTTTTTATTCAAAATAAATGACTAATTTTTTGGATATATTTCTCTCTAAACTAAAACTTTTGGAAAAATTTCTAAAACAAAGTTAAGGCTAATGAATAAGACTTTGAAATCTCTCCCCTCAAAAGATATTTTTAAATTCGTTCCATGAAATCGATAATATTATCCCGAAATTTTGAAATTTTCATTAACTCAGAAAAATTCAAAATAATTTCTTTGAGTTCAGGCGTAGACTGAATCTACAAAAATAGAGTCTTTAAAGTTCTTAAAGAATTAAGATTAAGATTTTATCCGTTTTCTTAAATTCAATAATTTTTGAAGAGATTATCGAATTTTAATTTAAGGAAAACTTTATTTTAAAGTCATTGCACTCAAAAATTTAAATCCTGGTATAATCCTGATATAATTCTGGTATATTCTTCAAATATTTTAGAAAAACCAAATACTAAACAATTATTGTAGATAGTTAAATGTTAAACACCCTGAACATTTCAAAACGAGTTCAATGTATTGCAGTTATTGATCTGTCCAGTTATTCAATTGAAATGTGATAAAAGTATCATTTGAAATACCTCCTGGTATTCTATTAACTAAATGAGAATCAAAATGTTTGGGAATTTCAATGTCAAAGATGTGAATAAAAAAAAAGATAGCAAAAGAGTGAAATAAAAACTAACAACAAATCAATTGTTAAACATTTTTAACATTCAGTGATAGAAATAATTATCTGAAAGTATGAAAACCTTTATTCATATAATAGATTCTAATCTTAAGGCAAATCTCATAAAAAAAGAGCCGTAAAAACAGAAAATAACAATTAAGCGAAGATTTTATCGTTTGACGTCTATTACAATATTTTGAATTGATTTTTATCGTATGATATAATAGAGAAGAAATATCACTAAACTATACAATATTTCTATCGATACTTCAATTTTTGAACTTTTTGTTAAACCTTTCAGTTTTTATCTGAATTTCAATTTAATAACTAATGAAATGTTGTTCCAAATGAATGACAGATGAAATAACAATTATTGTTGTAATCAAATGAAATATAGTTCATAGGAACTGATAGTCAACAGGAAAGTAATGTTGAGTTTATGTTCTCAATGTTCTCATGCCATATGAATTCACTCAGGAATCGCAAGTCAGAGAACAGCACAATGAAGTAATTATTCATTTGATGGTAGGACTCAAATGGCACACAATATCTGCCTCTACTATCATTCCTATCACTCGATTATCTCATGAAATGAATTGAATTTTCGTGAGTAATGTTCCGTTCATTTCTATCATAACAGTAAAACATTTGTTGAGTTTTCGGATTAATTGATCGATTAATTTAAAAAAAAGTTATGAAAACAATAAATAATTGAATTGAAAAAATTCAGATCACATTCAAAATGAACTATTTTTCAGAGAAAAAAGATTCAGTCCGTTATGGAAACCATTAAAACAATTCTATATTTCGTTAAAAGATTTTATTATTTATGAAAAAAATGTAAAGAATTATAGAATTGGAAAAAAACGCCCAAAACTTATTCGCTTTTCACGCTCTGACACTACTTTCCAATGTTTTCTTCTCTTTTGTTCAGAGGTTTTGTGTCTATATTTTTGATTTTGAGCCCAATATTATATATATATATATATATACATGTATCTGTATATGTATAAATACAGAGAAAGTCTGAATTTGGGCTAAACTTTTGTGAATATATTTTGAATAATTATTTGAATTAAAAAACATTTATTCAATTATTTGAGTTAAATTCATATGATATTCAATATTAAGCGTCTCTTTCAAAGAGAATATTATTTGTCTAATAGTTATAAACTTTAATTCTTTTATTAACACAAGTAATAGAATAATCAAAGACATCAAAGAAGAGATGAAAGACATACCGATTTTGGATCCCTTTCGCGCCACTTCGAGAAGACATAAAATAAAACTTTTTTCATTTTTTCTGAGAACCAAATCATCGCTTTCAAAGAGAAGGCACTCATGAATCTGCAAAAGACGACACCAACTGATAAAGTTAGACACATTGTCTCTCGCATGAAATGTTCCCGGTTTCACATTGACTCGATAAACCACATCCTTTAATGGAATGGCAATATTGAGACTTTTGCGACCATTGGCCTCATATTCTCGCGCTCTCTTCAGAACATGATTCGCATGCCTTACAAAAAATGGATATAAAATAATGGCTTAAGTATTAAGAAATAAAATCAACTAATCATTCCATTCCGTTGTCATAAACAAGAGATTGATTGATAAGAGGAATACCTGCACAACACAACTCCCGTTTCCAATTGTTTGACAAAGTTGTCGGCATTAATATCGAGTCCATATAAAGTGTTGAGCCATTCCGCCAGATCTTCCTTCATTGCATAGAGATATTCTTCACTAGATTTGAAGGGTCGAAAAGGTCTGGGCTCTAACAGTTTGGTTGGAATTTGATTATTGTGTATATCATTATTGTAGACAACTTTTTTCGGTGAAATATTGTTCGCCATTTGGGTCTGAATCACAATATTTTTAAATTTCTTTCAAAAACTTTTTATTCAAAAAAATGTTTAAAAGGATTTCATTTCATTGAAAATAAATTTCAACGCATTTTTGCATTTAAACTAAACTTATATTTGATTGAAGTTTTGTATTGAATTTCTTCAGTGATTTGTGTCAATGGGAGGGAAGAACACAAATATTAGTTTACAAAAGGTTTGAAACCGAGTCTCAAATGCTTTCACTTAATAACTACGAAAGCCATTAACGTTTGTCTCATAGAATGAAAGTCTATTCAAGTGTTAGTCCATTGAGTTTATTGAAGAGTTTTGATGATGAGAAGTGTGAGCACAGAACAGCACAGAATACCTGCACCTGCGTCCTCCGCAACTAAATATGAGTCCAAACTAAGACCAAAGGGTGAATGTCTCGAAACTAACAAAATATTCTTCGAAAGAGACCATCTATTCTCATGAGTCTTGTGTCATAAAACCGGTGGAGAAACAGAATAATAACAATATATGACACCCAAAGAGACGCTAAGATTTACTTCATATGTACAGATATTATTGTTATAATACGAGAATCACTTCCAATGTTCTCATGTTTTAGTATTTGTTATGAATCGATAGACCGACCGATCGATCCTTTCTTTAACTAAATTTCATCGAAAATGACACACATTTGAGTCAATCTTATCTAAAAGGATATCCGATTTTGTTAGCGTTCATTAAAACAAATAAATTCCATTAATTTCTTAATAAACATTTGGCTTTTAGTACATACACTACATATAACTTATATATAAGCACTTATTATATATAAAACTGATAACTGTATTAACTTATGATTGAGTAATGAAAACATTCACAAAAGCTTTAGAGATAAGTAGAATCGTCTCAACTCTAATCTTCTTTTAATCTTTAGGTAATGAGTGGACCAAAAGTAAACAAAAAAGCAGTAAACATTTCATAAATAGACATATCTTCTGAAATATTGGTTTAAAGGCATTATAACAACGATATGTTTGATTGCATAACACTTAAGACCAGTTATTGAGTCACACAAACACTGAATTTGAAGCCACAGAACCTCTACACAACTCTACACAACACTACTATTGATAATTACATTGAAATTCTTGCCTTTAATAGCATAGCCAACAGCACCGGTCAATCGACTGATCGGGACATCTCTCTCAATACTAAATGATATTTAAATATTTAGATCAGTTTAAACATTTTGATGAAAATGTTGACAAAATGTCATTAATTTTTGATTAGAATTATTCAGTTTATTAAACAAATGATAATTGAATTTAAATCCGAAAACTGAATCCAAGTTTAGAGTGGAGTGGAATCGTATTCAATAGTATTTAGAACTGGTATTAAAAGTCAACATTTGTTTGAGAGCATCACTGGAGTAGTGTTTGCGCTTTGGATACGAACACAGCTCTGTGTGAACAGACATGCGATGCAATAACGGCATTGAAGGCATTGCAGGCATTGCAGAGAACATGACGTCAGGCATACACTCAATCCAAACCCTGACACTCGCAGTCTGTGGCAGTATTTCCCGATCTAACCAATCGACACAAAATGTTTTACCAATTCTACCCCTAATGTAATACTTTTCTATAAAATTCTATTATTTATTCTATTTATTCAATTTAGTCATTCATTTCAATTGATTTCAATAATATGACATAAATTAGTTTATATTATAATTTTTATTTCAATAAAAACTTTTGACATATTTTCCCTCAAAACTACTGTTTTCTCTATTTATTAAAAAACTTGTTTTTTCCTTCGATTCTGTTCTCAACAAAACTTTTTCAAAATTCAATATTTATTTAACCGATTGTTCTCTTCTATCAAATGTTCTTAAGTTTTGTTTTTTATTTTCTAAAGAAAAGTATAAATTCATTTCAATATAATAACTCATTTCAATTAAAATAAAATTTTTTCCATTCATTGCATTAAATGAGAAAAAAATATCAATTTTCAACCTGATTGCCTTATATAGTCACCAAGAACATTTGTAAATGAAATGAAACACAACGCAAATCAGCAAATTATTGCACTATTCAAGCAAACTTTAGATTATGTAAAAACTGCGGACAATTAAATTGAACACTTTTATGTTAATCAAATTATCTTCAAGTAAACAATGGATGCACATGGCAATTTTATTCACTATAAGTAGAGGTTATTTTCTTACTCTAATTGTTTTTATCTGTTCTGTCGCTAAAACACTTCCTTTTTTGGCGAATCTATTCTTCTAATTATGTTTTGACCATATTTTGTGAGAAAACAAGTTTTGAATAAAAAAAAATATAATAAAAAACTTCTGACAAATATTAAGCCGAATATAAGTGTTGCACATCTCTGGTGGTAAAGACACTGCAAGGATTTGTCCTTAACACACGTCCCACAACAAACTCTTTAATTTGAATTTATTTTTAATAAACTAAACCGAATAATAATAAACAAAATTTACCCAATTTTGCAAAATTTGAATTCATTTCATTTTTCTTTCCTACGATTCAATACAACTTGTATATGACTCGTTTTTAGGTTCAGTTCAAACAATTATGAAGTTCTTTATTATCATTGATTGTGTTATTTTCGACACTAAAATTGTATTTCATTTGTTGAAAGTAAATATTCAATAAAAGAGAAACACATTTCTCAATAGAAAACAATTATCTTTGGACCAAAAGAAGGCAAACATAGAGTGGAAATAATTGATTCATATCTGGAAAGCCATAAAAGTAGAGGTTATGAAACAAACATATCGTATAAGTGATGAAAATTGTTGAATAAAACTTTGCAGAACTGATCCGATATGTAGCCTCTAGACCACCACTCGTGCTGTTCTTTTACAGATATGTTTAGATTATTATATATTACTACAGATTATAATCAAGTTTTATATTTTATCCGAAAATTCTAACATTTAATATAATATTCATTTCAAAGATCTCTTTCATTAATACAAAGGTTTATATTGTTTTCGATAATATCTTTCATATATTTAATAGAAATTCCATTTTTTAAACTAAAAATAAAAATTTAAGGAAATGTTTTGAAGACAAGAATTTGATTGCTTTTTATCGCCGGTTATGCAGTAATTACTGATAATTTAGAAATAATAGGTTCAGAAAACTCACAAAATAATCATTACTTCGTTTTAAAGGATTTGGAAAATTAAATAAAATGTCCGAAAAGAAAATTTACTCCAAAGAAATTGATATAATTTTCAGGTAATTGTTTTGTTAGCAAAGAACAGACAATTATTTAAGGTCTTCCTGTGAATCGGGTCATAAAGTTAGACAAAACTGTTTCATATCTAATAATTAAAGTTTAAATAAATTACTTAATTATTATCTGCGGTCAGATATAATCCAAAATTATAATAAATCATAATATCATAACAAATGATATATTCAGGCAATCCTTGTCGTGATTTAATGTTAAACATTCGACTAAATTATAGAACAAATTCCAGTTTAATTGCATTTTAAAAGTGAATGAGAAAGTAGTGAAAAGCCTATTGTTTTACATTCAATGCATTGAATGCTTCAATAAATCAACTCTTCATTCACTGAATAAATATTACATTTAATGCAAAATGAAATGAATTTTTACGTCAAAAAAGGCTTTGAATTTCGTATTCAATTAAAAAACTAATTTAACGATGTTTTCAAATTACAAGATAATTAGTGATCCAATAGCTATCGAATGGCAAAAAAATTTGATTACAGCAATGAAAACAAGTTTTTTAATTCTGAGCTGAGCTCCGGTTAGTTCTAATACAGTATGGAGTCTCTTCTCTTCAAATTAATTGTCGATTTCCTTAAGCGAAGTTATAATACAATATTAAAATAATGGTATGAATAAAAACAGAAAATTCTGTGCGAAGAATGAGTGGTTTTTTGCATAAAATAATAATATTTGACACGTTTTTAGGGATATAAGGGATGCCATCGCTTCTGTAATACATTTGTTTTGTTAATGAATTCAATATTAAAATTGGTTTAAGATTTGCGTTCAATTGATTAATGTTTTCAAGTAATTCGGTTCTGTAATAGCTTTCGGAGGGATCGGAGGCACAAGACATACATAATTTTAGTAATCGCTGCATACCTGTCCCATATCTCAAATGCCATATTTCATATGATTTTAAGGTCAGCTCTAAATTTGTTTGAATGCAAAGATTGAGTAATTGGAAAATCATTGGAAAATCACGGAATCAATCCTAAGAATAGTTATTATAATTCGAAGCAACAAAACATTTATACAATTCATAGTATCATAAGTTATACCCTTTTCAATGAAATCATAGATTAAAACAAATTTGAGATCAAATTTAATATAATTCACAAACCAATCATTGAGTCAAATATCAAATTTGATCTTAAGTTTAGGTTTGGCTCACATTTCGCTCAATTAATTCCATTCTTTTCAAAATATCGATTCAATATTTGTGTCAATCATTGAATACATTAATATTTGCGGTAATTCTTCGAAATTATTGCTAATTGTCTTTTTTGACAGACAATTTGCGGATAAATATAAAAGAAAATTACAAATAATTGGTTGAAATTGAATTATTAAATGATAAAACTCTCCTAAAATTTACACATTTTTTCATCAAATCGAAGGAGTATTTGATCGATAAAACATAAGTGCCTTAACATAACTCCTACTTAAATACAGTCATTGAAATTGACATTCATTTTGAAATAAAAGCTTAATTTCTTATTTTAAACGAGACTTTGATCGCTAAAAATATGGAAAGCATTCCCACCAATGAATAAAATGTGAAAAATTAATTTCAATTCTTAAACGCTATAAAAAGGATTACTTCTATTCTCTCAGAATAAGTTGTGTTCCGTTAAAAAAATGATTTATTATTATTAATTTGGAAAATATTTTATATAAGAATTAATTTGAATAAATATCTTAAGGCAAATGACAGACAACGGATTAGAATGACCCGAATAAACATTTATGATTTGGGCTATAGTTTCAAAACTAATTAAAACAAATTTTGTAACAAAAAGCTTGAGATTCAGTGATAAAGAAATTCAACGAAAAAATGCAACGATTGATGAGATTTATTGAAATATGACGTAAAAGACATTATAAACACTATAATCAGATGCATAGCAATGAAGTCAACCAAACTTATAATCCTTTGCTCTCAGAGTAATGCGAAACTAAGTTTTGATGGATTGAAGGCAAAATTCATAACAGAACTCATAAATTAGAAGGAATGCCTCTTTTGGTTGTGCTTTCATGGCATTCAAAGTTGACTTCAAGGCTGAATTGGAAATTATTTGATTCCTGAATGCGGTTGTCTTCCAATTCTTTATGTTTATTATTATTTTCAAACATATAATTAACAAATCATTTCTGTTATAAAAAAAATAATAAAACCTATTTTCTAACGGATTTTACCTTATTTTCACATTAAATATGAGTTTTTATTATAATATTTCAATTAATCAAAACTTATTTTGCATTAATTTATTCGATAAACTTATTCGGAATAAAAAATAAGTTTTGACAGAATTTTAATTAAGTAAAAGTTGTAAAGAATTTTGAAATCACTTTAAATCAAACAAAAGAAAAAAACTAAAGTTGACTCGAATCAAGTGTCGCATCGCCCACACTTAATAAACTAGATAACAATACATGTATTTTGCAGAAACACCATAACAACTGAATATAAAGAAATAAAAAAAAGATTTTTGTTTCGGAAGATGTTTTAAACACTATTTTAAGGAATATTAGCCTTCGATTCAATTTTTATGAAAATGATTAACGACTCCTTTAAATCAGTTATAAATTATACCGTATTACCTCGGAACTAGCTACATGTCGGTATGAGCGAATATGACCATTTAAGAAAAATTGCACTTATGGTA
>JAQIXD010000973.1:0-18744 GCA_034699985.1 Minunthozetes semirufus | reverse complement strand
CTCTCTCTCTCTCTCTCTCTCTCTCACTCTCTCTCTCTCTCTCTCTCTCCCAAAAAAATAAATTACTCAGAATATTATGAGAAATATTAATTCAAAAGATTTGTAATTCATTTGAAGAAAGTTTTACTGCTTTTCGAGCGAAAAGTGTCTTTCGGTTTCACTTTAAGAAAGTTTTGTTATAACTTATAATTCAATAATAAATGTTTTAAAATGAATCATCAAAACTGAAATTCATTTTTACGCCGCAATTAATTTCTTGAGAGATATTCAATTCATCTAACGATTTCTCGTTAATTGATCGCTCACTAACTTTAAAGAGATATTTAACGGATATTAATCAAAATTTATGTGGGATTTCAATCGAGTTATATATGAATGTTGAGGTCAGAGTCAGCTGAATGGCTGAAGATTTCATTTTTGAGAGAAGAAACCGAAGAATTGATTTCAAACCTAATTTTAGCACAAATTCAATAGACTTGAAAAGACATTCAGTTATAAAACACTTTATTCAGCGAAAAGTGTTTGAGTTCTTCCGCTCCGAAAAAAGTAAATTATGAAAAACTTTTGGCACAAAATTGTGAGCAAAGAATTGATGGAATAGTCAGCGAAAAATCTCTTCCTTTAAGCAGTTGTGAAAAGAGTTTATAATTTCTTTGTTATGTATTACAGAATATATTCTTATTTTTGTCGAAATATTCTTTACTTCAATGAAGTGTCGAATAAGTGAACAAAAAATAGTCTTTACTTTGAGTTAACTTTTTTGCGCTTAAAGTCAAAACACAATATGTTATCAGTATTTGCATCTGAATAGTTTAGCACAAGACTGATCACATTCTATACATAAGTATAGCTTTTTTGAAATTATGCTAATGTTTGAGATCATTATATTTTTAGGTTATCCTCCAATCAATTAGTATGAAAGTAGACAATCAAAAAACTGTGGCACCAGTTGTTGACTCTGGGCTTACGTACTCATTGAATGCCTGTCAGACATAATAATGAAAAAATTGAGTTAAAGCTAAAGATTTAGGAGAGTATGGGCTTTGGTTATGGCTGTGCTGATCAAAATTAATGACAGCTCAAAGTCTTGGTTGACTTTTCTCTAAAAGTTTCCATAACTTAACTTAAAATATAAAATGAATTAATGAATGCTTTCATTCCATCCCTTCCTTCAGACTTCTTACCGATACTAATAAATTTGTAAGACATCAATAACCAAGATATTGGGAGGGAATTCAACCAAAACACTTTTAATAATAATAAAATCAATAAATGTTTTGCTATATATTTGAAATTTATTTGATTTGAATGTGGTATTCAATACCAGGTATTGGGGAAAGTCTTGGTTACGCCGACTATTTGTGACTTCTCTGAAATATGCCTTTCTTTGGTTTCTTTAGTTTAGTCTTTGATTTTGAATTTATAAATAAATTTATTTATTGAATCAAATCATAAAATATTAGTCAAAATATAAGTTTGAGAGAAAAACCAGAATTGAATCCAGTTTTCAAAGACAGCAATAAATCAAATGTTTATTAAAAATGAATAAACTTCTGAAATAATCTTTGAGTGCATTAAGAGGTGAGTTAAAAGTCAAAGCTTTTAAATGAGCATGCTATTTCAAAAGTATAACGATAACCTTTGGCTCAAGTTCTGGGTAGACTCAGATAGAGGTTCTTTGAATTTATAATAAGACTTAGGCTTTCATTACTTAGTTGTTAAGTAATGAAAAGTGAAAAACAAGAAAAAAAATGCGAAATAAAGAAAAAGGGGGGAAATTTCGGTCAAACGTTGTGTTGAGTCAAAGAGAATGCAATTAATTAAAAGCCAACAATTTTTCACTTAAACTTTCCCCCAGTCTTTCATCCGTAGATTTCTTTGGGCCAACTGTTAGCGCACAGCATAAGAGCTTTGAAAGAGACTAAAAGCTAAATACTGTATTCTTAGGCTTTTTAAAGGAGCAAAAATAGTGCAATAACTCAGAGCCACATATTTTTTTCACTCTCAGTATTAGTAGTGGTTTTTCACTTAAATCGATTGCTTTTGTGATTAATTATATCATTGGAGGCCTTTATTCCTCCATTTCATTGCAATGGAAGTCCAATTGGAAGAAGTGGTAACCAAAAACATAACTGAAATCAGTGAAACACAAGAAATAATACATTTATCGCTATTAGAGTTAACCACAGTCTCAATGAAAACCTCTTTATTTCTCTAAAGACCGAAGAAATTGTTCGAAAGAATTGAAATGATTTCCAATTTTTTATTTAATTTACTTTTAGTTGTTTTGTTTCCAAAGAGATATAACCATAAAACTGATTGATTGCTCACAAATTCTTTGTTTTTCTTATAATTCAAATCAATCTCAAACTCATCAATAAATTTAATTAATTACTCAAAAAACTTTTTACGAGAAGTGTTTGTCATTCGAGAAATTAAAAGAATATTATTCACAACATTCTTGACATTCAATCACTTATTTTTATTTAGAGATTTTTGATAATTAGTTGAGAAATGTTTTAAAACTATATATTTTTGAACTGAACTTTGAAAGTCTGAAGAATTAAAACTAAATATTTACTAAATATTTGGCAATCAATCAATCAATGGTTACTTCAATCACATAATACTAAAAATAAATAACAATCCATTAGTTGGTCTCAAATCTCTTGAGTTCAGGAAATGAGCCAAATTGTGAGCATTACTTATGTGACTGAGTGTGGGTTTCTTCGTCTTAAAACACTTAAACCACAACAAACATAAACATAAATCCTAAGACACTTTAATTTTTAATAGATATGGATGTGTTTAGTCGATTGTGAACCTGATAAGTCTGAATAAAATAATTGAAAAACTAATAATCATTAATTAGCAATTCGTTCCTAATTCTAAAATTTGTCGGATTATTCTTCAATTACTAATTTTATTGCTCATATCTGATAACTAAGAAGCTATCAATTGATTCTTATCTATCAAATCTTAATTTTCATGAACTCGTATTCTAAATATTTAAATATTTACCTTGATAAATAAGTAATTAGGCCAATTTTGCTGTCAAAAGATCAAACATCATCTGAAGATCTTCGTCAGTTCTAAAATTTAAGTAATTTAATAGCAATTAGTAAACAATTTTAAACTTTTTTCGGCTCTCATTTGAAAGTTGAGCTCAAATTTTAAAGATTTTGACTAAAATTATATTCAAAAACGGATTCTGTTTTTAAATGAAATCATTTACTAATTTAGTTGTCATAAAGTGATGACGAATAGAGTTATTCATTAATTAAAATAATTATATGGAAATGACTTTAAAGGAAAATCTTAAGTCTATTCTCACACATCATATTCACAGCTCTTAAACAGAGAGAGCTTTTGATAAAAGAAAAAAATTTAAATAAAATTTGATACAAAAATATTCAAATATTTTATTCATATATAAATAAAATTCTAATTATTATCAGAAAAATATGTTATTATAAGTTCTGACAGTTTAGGGAAAACTAATTAAACAGAAGATTCACTAAAAATCTATGCAAACCATGAATGCATTGGAAGGGCATAAGTGCTGAACTGTTTTCACATTCAAATCAAATTAATCATTAAAACTAATAATTTGTTTCTTCACTAAATATTATTAGACTTAAAACTTGTCGCTGTTTTAAAAGTTGAGCTCAAATACTGAATAAAAACTATAATTAAGGCAATTTTGACAAATTTTCATTCATTAGATATTTCTCTTCTAATGATTTGTTAACGAATTGCGACTAAAAATAACATAAATATAATAAGTATTTTTAGAACCAAAGTATTTAAAGTTTAAAACTGTTATTATTATGCAATCATTGTTAGGATTTCCGTCGCATTCCTATCGTTTGCGAAGAAAATAAAAACAAAAACAGTTTTATAGTCTCCAGACATGGCTTTAACTCAATTGAAGAAAATCGACATAAAAACACTTTTCCCAAACTTTGTCTCTAATCTTGTGTTTAAAACTCAATATATTTTCGCAATTAATCGTTAATTGAGAAAAAAAATCTGTAATAAAATGTTTTATCGAATGATTCGCAGAGAAAAACACTTTTGAATCAATGTTTTTGTTATTTTTAATTTGAAATTGATTTTGAAGTTTATATCAAAAATGATACGAAAGTTGGAAAACATGTCGAAAATCAATTGTCGTTTCATACACGAGAAGAGAAAATGCATTTGATTTATATGTCTATTGAATAACAGAATAATTACTCTGTTATATAACATACGGACAGTAATTATATCTAATAATCATTATATTTATTTCAGCAGAAAATTCAGTTCTAATGTTATGATATCGCAATAAAAACTGGTATTTTTCATATCAATTGAGACAAACAGTGGTAACAACTGTTGGAATATAGAGAAAAAGAGGAGAAAAAAATAATTTATGAAATAATAAGTTTAATAATAATAACGGCTGTAATTAAGGCGTCCGTCGAACCGACAGAAACGGAGGAAAGCTTTTTACTACTGATAAGTAGTTGCGATAACTCTGTGTCCGTCCCATAGTTTGCGTCAACAATTGTTACTTAATTATATTTTCAAGAAATTGCATTCAATTTAAACCAATATAAGGGGTCTCTCTGTTTTGAATTCTTTAATGATATCATTGAAAAAGTGATAAATTAATTAAAGAATTTCTCAACTCTTTTAAGACAACTCTTTAAACTGCATTTAATGAATTGTAACAACACTTTTGACTTATAGTTTACATCAAATCTTTTGTAAAACTCTTTGTGTTTAAGACCTCTTGATTACAGAGCGGATGAAAAGTCGTAATAAAAATATTGATAACAATAATAACCGGATTTTTATGACTCGAAACTAAACTTGAAATTACATAAAACCTATGAGTTATTAGACCTAAAGTTTGACTTTTAAAATGACTATAAATTTCAAATTAACCATAACTTTGAGACTATATCTCAAGTGTTTTGAATGGTTTGAGAGTACTTTTGATCGATTATTAATTAAATATTTACTAAAATGGATTTTTGTGAAATGTTTTATCAAATATTAACTTTTTCTCAATAACTGAATAAAGTTTGATATATTCCTCATTTGGTTTCAATGAGAAAACATTTTTTCATTAATTCATTTTCGACTCTTTTTTTTTAATTATATGTCAATTGATGTCTACTTTTCTAATCTTTTATCTAAACGTTAAGAAATCAATGTCAACAACATATGTCATGAGGAAGGAGAGAGATATTAGTCCCGTGCAGAAGGAATGGCGACTCAGTGTGTGAGAAGGCAGGGCTGAAGAGATGGTCATCTCTTACTTGAATTATATAATAATAATAACGAAGCGTTTATAGCGATAATCATATCATATGTATTGATATCTCGTCGCTATAATAGGATAGACATCAAAGTGAAAAAATAAGTGATTTCGTGAACACAACACAACACTACAGACAAACAAAAAAACCGAAAAAATGAATTCAAAGCATAGCCTCTAATATTATGACAGAAGATATGCGATTGAAATCGATTTTCACATTCAAGTGAGAGATAGAGAGAGAAAACATATCTATTTCTATGTGAAAGTGAATAAGTTTTTCACTTCAGGCTATGAGTGAAAGTTAGACTCAAACATCAGTTCGTAAAAACTGATAGACAAGGCTTTTGTTCGCCCCTACTAGTAGTAGTAGTCAGACCACCTTTGGTTGACCCCTAAAATCGAAAAACGAATGACCTTTTCTTACATAAATCATATGAAGAGTTTAATCGCACGGAATATCATTTATTTGAAAGTCAATTGAGATTAGAGTTCAGGCGCTCACGAATTGACAGAAAGAGCTCTCCATTGAATTGGTCTCAAAAATAATTTTGAATTTTCCCCAAAATTTATACATAATATTCAAACTTATCATAAGAGTGGCGGAAGTAATAGTGATTTGTATATATTTGTTGTATATCTCTGATAACAAAATGAAAAATTATTTCCATTTATAAAATGTTTGAATCGTGTGTTCGCTCCGATACTCAGGTCCTCCAAAAAAGGAAAGGACAGCAATCGAGCGTATTTTGTTGGTAATTGAAATGATAATATCAGTGGTCGTATGTGTCTCTTTTAATGCTCTCGGTTTGGGGACTGGTATGTATGCTATTCGACCACCGCTTGGATAGACATTGACTGACAATTGAAGATATTCTCTAATATTTTGATTATTTTTTAGTAATACTCAATACAGTGAACATAAAAGCATTTTTCTCGTCTACTGATCGTAGAGTTGTACTCATGAGGACAGGACTTCCAATTCAAACATCGAAAAGAATATATAGTTTTGTTGATTCCAATTAAATTCCTTCGTCTGGAATAATGCGATTCCTCTCTCAATATATATAAGTTATATATAATCTATATATTCATATATTCTTTGCATAAATATTGTTAGCAAACAATAAGAATAGAGGAGAGGAGACTCTCAAAACTAATTGTGCTCTTCTGTCAAACAAACCATGACTTTCAATAAAAAATATCTTTAAAAGCGAGAGATAGAGCTCTCAATAAATTAATTTTTCGCATTCAGTCTAACATTTTCTAATTCTCTAAACAAATATCCGGATATTATTCACGAATGAATGATAAATGAAAACAATTTCTCACAGAATAACACATTCCTAACCTCTTCTCAAAGAAATATTTAAGAATATTCTTATAAAACACTTAATAGCGAACGAATAGAAGATTTGAATATAAAATTAGAAATATTTCAAAGACTTTTGAAATGAAAAATTATAGTAAAAATTCTCATAAAATAAAAAATTAAATTTTTATTCAAAAAAATGATTAATAAACAGAATTTTTCATTTAATATATGACCAGAATATAGATAAAGATAAAGAATATCTTCAATTTATATTCAGAGACAATATATTTGGTTTTATTAGTGATTCGTGTGTTAAGTATTCATAAAATACTTATAACAGATTCTGATTATCTATTTTTATTACCGGATTATCACATCTAATATGAAGATATGGCTGTGCGATGGGATGGTATTTGCAATAAATATGAATTGTAGTCATGAATAATGAATATTTTGTTTGAATATAGAAATACTCATCAAATAAGTAAATAATTTGCTTTTGATTACACAAATAGAGAGAGAAATAGAAACAAAAGTGAAAAATAAGTTATATTTTACTTCTCTTTCATCGAATGAGAAGTTATTATAATTCATAAAAAGTGTTTCGTATTTCAGAATTGAATGTTTCAGAACATTTCAAAAGAGGTATTCTATGAATGAAATTAATGTATTTGAAGTTCAAACGACAAAAGTATATAATTATTCTTTCAAAACATAACTTTTTGAATACAACTCTTTTGGAGAGATATGTAATTAAAAATTCAAAATATATCTGACATTCAAAACGAATGCATTCAATGCTCTGAATTAAAATCTGAATTAAATTTCAGAATAAAGTTATTATAAAATATATGAATGACTGGAAAAAGAGTTGTCGACAGAAGTTGTGGATTCATATCATTGTATACAATGAAAAACCTATCATTACTGCAAAAACTCACATTAATTTGACTCTTCATAACAAATGTTTCAGAATTAATATAATTATATGATTTTCTAATTTGTTATTATAACCTATGAAAAGCTCTTTTGAATAAATTTCGAGAATATTCGAGGAATAAGTGGTAAAATCAAAATTATATACCCTTTCAAATAAAGTCATCAAAAGATTATTAAAGACAATGAAAAGTGAATTCCAATCCTATTATGATTGGATCAAAGAGTTATTGAGATTTCAATTACAGATTAATTCATTTCAATTGAGAGATCAAAAAATGAATTGAAATATCAGTTCTCATAAGAGATATCAAAATATAAAATGAATTGAATTGAATGTGACTTTTCTCACACATTGGGAAAGTGTTGCAACTCATTGCATGTGATACCAGACCTTAACCCCTATCCCAAAAATTTACACTCTTTGCACACAATATTAATTTTTCAAAAACCATATTATATAACAAAGAAGAACAACAAAGAAATAATTTGTGATAAAATGCTTTTGAATTCATTCAAAAACTATTCAAAAATATTTATCAGTTGAGTTCAGCAGTCATTCGACACATTAATCTATTTTGGACTACACTCTGAGGACAGGATAGGATTGACAATAGTTACACGAGTCAATGGACTAATTGGTAGACGACTGGCACTACATTGAAAGCAAGGGTAGATCCGACACAGAAAAGAACAATTGGAAAGAGTGAAGAATATATTGACTAAATTCACAAAACACACAATCAATGAGTTTTAAAAAAGAGTTTGAATTTAGATATCAAACACTCATTGTTTGCTCCCTTTTCAGGACAGTTGTGTATCGGATACTATCGGTACTGTTCTCTTGTCTTATAAATTCGAGACCCAATTTCAGCGACTTATCATAAAGAGTTCATTTTAGCGAAAACTAATTCAATTGTCAAAATATTTCCCTTTTTTCGGTCATTTTTTATTTCATTTGTCGTATACTACAGTTTTTCATGAAAATCCGTTTATTCAACAGTTCTTTGAAAAAATATTCTAATGTTTTGTTACAATAGGACTGAAGGCGTGTGTCGTTTGTGGCGACCGATCACAAGAACAGACTTTCCCTTAGAAGTGAGAGAAATATTTAATCATAAAAGAGAACTATTTATTAAAAAAGAGGGAATAAATTGACTTCAATGCAAACAGTTTTACCTATTTCTTTAAGTCTCAGAGTTTGCGCCATATTTTACTATTTTTCAATATTGGGGTTCAATATAAGAATTTTAATCAATTACTAGAATCAATATTTTTAAAACTTTGAAGCATTAAGTTTCGCTAAAAAGTATGAAAATGGGATTTTAATCGTTCATTATATCAATTTGAATATCAGTGAATCGATTTTCAATTAGATTTTGAGATAAATTTATTCAAAATTTCATTAAAATCAATGCAAAAAATTTGTTGAATTTACTTAAGAGCGACACATCCTTAGTTAGTTTAGTGCTTTTGGGAGGCAAACGGCATGCCTTCCCACGAATGCCTTTCTTATCAAAAGCGCCGAAAAATATTTTGATTCCAACAATTATTTTGAGTCTCAAATCGCAAATCAAATTTGTGTCGCTTTGGAAACAATAACTCTATTGTCTCGGAACAGGAATTTTGAACAGAATAGAGAAAATATAGCACCAGTTATGTGAACATTACTTCTCTTAAAATAGTTACACAAAAAAAAAGTATATTATTCTGTTCTGTGTATCAAATGTATGAAACATTGATTTTATGCTCAAATTTGATGCTATTTTGCAGTCAAATAAATTTTTATTTAAAGCACTCAAAAACCTTTTCTAATATTAGATAATATACAGCAAAAGGTATATACTCTTTGGGAGTACTGTTTTTCCAACATTTTTTGAGCCATTTATTAATGAAAAGAGAGATTAATCTGAATTAAAAATGAAGATTCAGTTAATTAGATGTCTATTTGGATCAACTTTTTTTTCAGGGATTAAATTCTCTTCATTTCTGTTCATTAAATGATTGTCTGAAATGTTTTGTTCAGAAGTTAAGGATTCCTTGAATTCTCGTTTAGTTTAATAAAATTTTAATGAAAAATGTTTTTTAATCTTTTGATCAAAAGATTAAAACCTATTATTTCATCAGAAAATTGAGTTTTAATTTTCAATCGTTTGCTAAATCAGATCAAAAATAAAATTTTCAAATCCAAGATTATATTTTATTTATTTTTTAATATTGTAAGCCTTTTGTAGAATAGATAAAGAAGTTTGACCTCATCTCAAAACAAAACTCATTTCTGTTGATTATTTAATTTTGTTGAGTGATGTCAAATTGAAAGGTAATTCTTATGAATAACTTGAATTCAATTTTATTGAATAATTGACTGATGAAAAGAAATTTGTTGTCAGTGACGGGTAATTTAAAATAAATGAAAGGAGAGGGTAAATCAATTCCAACTAAGGTATGGCTAATAGACTTTGAAAAATTGTGAGACAAATGAAAATTCCCGAACCATTCACCTGAAGAATATTGAATAAAAAATATTTTCAAATCAAAACTCAATTTGAAAGTCAATTTTGAAAACAAATAGAGAACCCACTGTTCAGTACTCTATTGAAGGTTAGCAGACATTCCTATTCAATTGATTTTGGAAGAGAGGAGACATGTCTTTTCCAAACTTACATTTTTCTCTTTTTTTTCTGAAGACAACACAATAAGTATAAAAGGAGTGAATGAATGAAAAAGAGTTGAGACGAAAGGATTTCCGAAAGACGTGAATCACAAATAAATCACTTCAATATAGAGATGCGCAAGATTACTTTGATAATTGAAAATGAAAACCATATGAATATAAATTGAATGTTGATTTATGTAACTTCTATTCTCAATTAACATTTATATTATAGTAATTCTGAGAAAATTAAACGAAATTAAGTGAATTAAGTGAATTAGGTAAATTCTAGAGAAATTCATTGTATTATTGTGTGCGGAAAAAATGATTAAGGGCCACACCTTGGCTATTGAAAGATGAAAGAGTGGAGGAGATATTTTCGGCGTCTAATGAAATGAAATTCAAGCCATCAATTGCTGTGCTTTTCGGCAAAAACTTATTGTAAAATAAAATATGACTGAATTTTCATTGAATTCATTCAACACTTAATTGAAAATTCTCTTCAGTTTTTCGGCAATACTTGAGTTCAGTCTTTTAAGACTCCAAATGTGATTATAAGCATTGAATTCGAAGACTGAGGAAATTCCTCTTCATTTCTAACATCAAAACCAATATATTTCGCACTTCTGTAGAAAAAACTTGTCTTTTGTATAAATAATTAATTTTTTCCATTTTTTGTACTAAAAAGCGGAAAATTCTGACATATTTTCATTCATTTCTACAGAAACTGAGATTAGATTTCAAATTAAAGAAAATATGTGTTCTTAGAAGAAATCTTTAATAACTTTTAACACAAAAATCTTGAAATAAAAATAAATCCAATTTTGAAGATAAGAACTTATTTTCATTTAAAATATGTTTATCTTTTGGTCTCCATTAGAGTTCTCAGAATTTTGTCAAAAGTTTTTTAAAAATTATTACTCTTTAGGAATAAAGTCATGACTTCTTTACAATAAGAGATCAGCCCTCAGACCGTCGCCTCAATAATAAGTTGATTGCAATAAACGTTTGAAGAGAAATAAAACAAATTAATTGGTTTTGAAACGTATTTTAAATTTAAAATACCTTTTCTTAGAATTTTGTCGGTTCTGTCGGTTAACACACATTGAAATGATTGAAACACTTATCACTGAATTACGTATAAAAATAAATGATTGATAATCACAATAGTATGGAATTTATTCAGAGAAAACCACCAAAGGTCCTTTCACTTGGCTCTCTCTCTCTCTCTCTCTCTCTCTCTCTCTCTCTCTCGGCATAAGTTTTCTTGGAAAATGAAAATGATTTGAATTATCAAAAATAAGTTACAAAACGCGAAAAGTTATTAGTTTTTCATTGGTTTCCCTCACTTTGAAAATGCGAATACAATTGTGAATCACTCGTTATATAAGAGCCCAAACAGTGGAGTGTATAAGCGATAGCTTCGGGCGATATATGAATTCCTCTCTTTTCTCTGAGAAGGACTTTTGAAAAATAAATGAGAAAAGTTATATAACACTAAAAATACATTACATTTGGAAATAATTCAAAATTTTGTGATATTTACGGAAAAAATAGATGAATTTTATGCTAAATCTAAGCAAATGAATGGCAAATGAATTAATAGATGAAACAATTTTTGTATTTTATTAATATTTTCATTGAAATTATGTGAAAATATGATTATAGTAATGGAAATACTTTGAGTACATCTGTTTCCAGATTAGAGGACAACGAAAATTATTTTGATTACAACAGAAGTCGTATCCAATAAGTGCTTCAAATTGAAAGTAATATCAAAAATGTTTGGAAATGCGTCCAAAAGTTATACTAAAAGAGAGGACACAAACGTCGAAATGTTTTGCGACACAACATTACAATACATATGATTCGGTCGTCAGTCAGACAATAGAGAACTGGATTAGGGAATGGGCTCTGAATACAAATAGTCAAGAATTTTCACTACAATATTGCAATAATGACAGCATCTGTGACCAGTGCCGGCACAGGGCTTAAATTGTTAATAAAATTTAACACAACTGAACAGAGAAATGCAATTCACCTTTGATTTTAGTGGCCATCAGTGCAGAGGGATTGGGAAAGAGAGGGATGTATTGCAGGATTAGAAACTAATAGATGAAACAAATAGAGTAAATGTCAGTCCACACATGTATCACAACGACAGGTCCATTGCATTTGAACCCATATAACAAATATCTATTTTATTTGATTTTTCATATATCAAAAGTCGGAATAGTTTTGCGCAAAATTTCATATACTTTTGGAATACAAACTCTATTTTTATAATAACTTATTTTGAGAGAGATTTTCAAAAAGACATTTCATTGTCTGAATCAATAGGTTGTTGTTATAAATCAAATATTTTATGCAATCATTTATTGATTACTTCAGAAGTCATTGAATTTAAGTTTGGATTTCCTTCTGATCTTCAGTAAGAAAAATGATAAGAATTTTTGTTTTGATTCAAACGCTTGGATTACAAACGCATTGAAAAGCACTTCAAAAAATATTTCGTTTTGTTTGACAACACTTACAGAAGAAATGTTTGATTTGAATATTGAAAATAAATTCTTAAAATCTTTTCAAATACTTTTGACTGGAGTCCAAAACGATAAACAATATTTCAAATACGAAATAACAAAAAATATATGAATATTAATGACTCTAAAAATGATTGAATTCATAAGGTTTAGGACTCTCTTCAAAAAATACTCCTTCAGAAGGGATGAGTCAAAATAAGTTGACCCCAAAGAGTAAACCTAATCCTAAATAAAATATATAACCAAAGCTGTAATAAATAATGGGTTTAAAAGAAGTAACAAAACTTTTCTTAAACTCAGGATTGAATTAAATATAATGAAATAGAAAACGTTGGAATCAAATGATAAAAATATGAGAAGTTTTGCTCAAATAAATTGGATTCGAGTTTAGAAATAAAGTGAAGAATTAATGTGAGAATAACCGAGAAGTTCCTTAATTTGGAGTCTACTCTAAGCCAATGTTTTTTACTTTTGTGTAAAAAGTGATTATCCGAACAAATCTATTATAAAATACACACGAAATACAGTCTTTAATAATAGAAAAGTCGTCTAAAGTCTGGACAAAAAATAAATAAATAAATTCAAACCCAATATTAAATTTTAAAATGAATTTAATGGAAAGTTTGAAAAATAGTGGGACAACTCATTATGGTTACAAAATTTCTGAAAACTACATTCATTTATCAGACCTGAGATAAAACAATACTAATTAAGAGCAAAAAAGTTGGAAAAAGTTCTGATATAATACTCAGATAATTAGAGACAGTTTTTCATTCCTTCACTAATAGGATATCAAAAGTTATTTTCTAAACTCAGGACCAATGGCTCAACAAAATAGACTCTAAAATACACAACAGTTTTGACATTAAAAACAAATGCCTTTTGCCTCAAGTCTTGAAGGAATCTAAAACTCGAAAAAAAAGTTTAATCACTTTTCCTATGATTTCCAACAAAACCTGACTTCTCTTTGGAGTAAATGATAGCTACAAATGAGTGAACACAAACTTCGAAGTAATTCAAAATTAAAATCCACTATTAAAAATCGGAAACAAGAGACAACTACTTATTTTCAATGGCTATCCTCATCCAAGATAATTGTTTTATAGATAAATTAGATTATTATATCATTTGAACACTGAATTAATGAGTGAATGAATTACTAAATAATTTCATAATTGTTTTAAAGCAAAATTTTTTAGAGGATTATAACTATAATAATAAGTGATAAATGTTTTCAACAAATCTTACCTTTTGGTTGATATCTTGATTGTGATGTCTGTTATGTAATACACAAAACACTTGACGAACACAACAGAAGAGAATTTGAATGAGTCTTAAAAGTCAAAAAGTCTTATTCAAAGCCAGAGTTTATATTAAACACAAGAAACAGTTTTTGCAATTTTGAAGTTCAAGTCTATGTTTATTCAGTTCTTTGAGAAATAAACACAAAATTTTCAAAAAATCGAAGAATTTGTGCCAAACTTCTACTCAAAGCGTTGAATCAATTGATGACTGAATTGTTTTCAAGTCTTTTTGCCAAAATCAAAGTTTTCCAAAAATTGTTTTTACGCCTATTTATGAGAAAAATTCACGAAATTAGGAAAAATGTCACAAAAATTGAATAAATTGAGTCCAAAACTCTTTTATAAGTATTTATATTAAGTTAATTAATATTTGATAAGGTTTTGGGTTTTATTTAGTTTGAAGAACCAAATGCTTGAAACGATTGATGTGAATCAGTCAAAGCACAGATGCTATGCTGTGCCGTATGCTTTGCTCAGATGTGTTTTGGTTCACTTTCTCTATCTACCGGTGAATGCGATTGGAGTTGGCGCTTAATATCAAACTGAATGAGTGCCGAAAAACACTCATATAATGTATTGGGTTTGAAGTGATAGCAAAGGAGAGACAGAAAAATCGCTTTCGGCTAAACATTGCAGATAACTATGTATTAGGGTTTGCACACAAACGGATGCATTCGTAAGAATGGTCCACAACTCAGATGCAATACTCAGAGCTGGGTTTCGTCTGTTTTGTTCAGTTAACTCATCCGTTATATTCATCTAAAGCTCGCAATCATTTGGAATTCATTTTACTTTTTTTTCGTTAAAATACAAATAATAAGAATTATATAACACTGAGTACTAACCCATCATATAATTAATGAAAAGTATTCAAAATATGAGAATATTTTCTTAAGGCGTGAGTTATATAATAATTCTTTAATGAAATAACATTAATATGAATACTCACTAAGTAATCATTTTAATTAAAAATAATTACAAAGAAGAGGCCTCTGTCTCCTTCCCCATTCTCTTCCGAAATTAGTCTTAATTAGACTCTTATATAATTCAAAAATATTTTGTAGGAATATATCACATAATAAATTAAATTCATATAAATGAGAAATTATATAAATTAAGTCATAAATAGTTGAAACAAATTCTTGAAAATAATTTCATATGTATTTCCGTAAAAATTTAGAGATGAAATCCAAACAATTTTTGGTTAAATAGAGATCAAAAAAATTCTTAATTAAAATGAATTTCAATTTGATTTTCTCATCAAAAATATATGAAATATTTTAGAAATATTTAAAACCATTTGAATCTAAATGAAATAGATTTTCATATATAAACATATTTTTGTTGGATTTTAATTAATTAAATGCAAAGAATATTCTCTTAATTCAAATGAAATACTAAAATAACAGCATTTGTGCGGACAATCATATCAAACAAAACACAAAACTCCAGAATTGATAACAAATTCACTTTCATTCATATGCTGTGAAAAATGAGTTGTTTATCCAAAAACCAATTAAAAGGAAAATAATAATGATTTTTGTTATTATAAGAGACAAGAGTTTCACCAAAAATAGTGATATTGAGAGACAAAATCTTAAGTTTTATAATAAACAATATAATAGAGTAAATGTAATTCTATAGCAATGAAAGGGATTAAAGTGAGTATTATTTGGGAATTATTATGAAGAGAATGCGATGAATATAATTAAAAGGCTCTCAAGAGTGTGAATCAAGTCATGCAATGTGTGAGTGAATGCAAATAAGTGAGTGAAAGCACTTTTCGTACACTTTTGCTGACATTTTATACAAAGAGAGCGGTAGACGAAAACTAGTAGTGGTTTAAATGCATTATCATTTGGTGGCACATAATCATAGGGATAACCAATACCTAAATTAGTTAATGCATTTTGAGTACTCAACCCATAGATAAAGTGAGATAAACTTCTCATATATTCAAATACAATATGCTGTGGAAACAAACATCAATTTCAGAATTAATCAATGATTCGGTTGGAAAATCAATTGGGTCTCTCATAGTAGTGGTGTTCCCAAGGAAAGCCTGAATATTGAATGTGGAAATATGGGCATCTGTTTAATGGTATATAAAGGTTTCGGTGTGTAAAAGCGTTTGATATAAGAGCTGACAAAACACTACAAACAATATTTTTCTGGTGTTTCGGTCAATACTGGTCTGAGCGGTGAATACTCAGAGTTCTGAAAGTATTTCCGAAAAAAAATTCGGCAAATCTTCTCTGAAAACGTCTGTCTCTCTATTTGTGTCTAACATATCATAGGAAGAGCTCAAATGTAAATACAGTTCACTCTCTCGGTTCGTTTGTGTCACTCATCTACCGGTCCATCGGCTGAAAGTCCTCTTAACTGAATAAACAAATAGAGAGAAAAACAGTATTTTTTTGTGTAAAAAAACTCTTCTTTATTTGTATTTAACTCAGAGTTTGAGATAAAATAGTTTTTCTTGGCTTTAAATTAGACTTATTTTCAGTTTATGAATAAACAGAAAGCGATTCAATTCCCAAATGATTTTAAGAATATTGTGAACACAAAATAAATAGTTTATTAACATTAAAATTATTTCTGATTTACAAATTTCAGTTGAAAGTAAAAGTCAAACCGAAAAGTAAATTACATTTAAATTATGTAAATTCATAATTGACTCACTCTTATAGGACTTTTTGGGTGAAACTGATTTTTGAACCCAATTTTGGGTTAATTTTTTTTTTAAATATGTAAATCGTTAGCATAAGTGAGAAGTTTAAGACACGAGGAATGACATCATATTAACTGTTAAGACGTTTCAAAAACACATTCCTTTATGAAATTGATATACCATCACAAGAATGACATGCGATTCATATTTCCAGTTTTGAGCAAAACACGAATCTCTCTCTCCCTCTCTCATCATTCATACAAAATGAGAAGAAAACTGAATAAGATAGTAATGGATACGAAAAAATGTTTTCAATAGTAGAAAATGAGTATTTTGTGTGTTATTTGTGGTGATCCTTAACTACTCTCCAATTGCTTATAAAATATCGCATTTGAAAGCTATTTATGGGATGACATTCATCTGTAGAGGCAAATACTAAATAATGAACACCAGGATCAACAATCAATACTTAAGAATTTCATGGAATTGAATGATAATTGATTGAACTTGGTAAAACCAATCCCAAATTTTCTTAAAGAGGATGCAAAATGTGATTTATAACTTATAAATTATAAGAATTATTATTTATAATTGTGGCTGAATTTATATATTGTATAATTTTGTGTGTGAGAACCCCTGATCATTACACTCAGATATAAACGTTTAAAATGTTTTCAAAAGAATTGATGTCTTATTAGATGTCTTGCAATGAATACAAGGACTGAATAAACGAAAATTTCATGTTTTATGTCGTGTTTATTGAACTCTTCTCTCAACAGTTTTTGGTGATTATATTCCAAAATACTGTCTATTATATGGAATTCCCCTCAATTTGGAACCACTAAAAAAAGAAATTATCAAATATTCAAAACCAATTTCACGACTTGTATTTTAAGCAAAAAAAACTTGAAAAAAGATAATTTTGGTATAATTTTTGCTCAAAACTATTAATTTGAAGACAATTCACAAATATTTATATTTATTAATGACTTTGAAAGTTCTCTTCAGTTTTGTGTTCAAACGCTATATAATTATTAATGATTTATATTTGAGTATTTATTTATAAATTGTTTTCATATGACTTATTCCCATGAATTTGAGCCAAACATAAGGTCGACAACAGTCAGACAGTAAGACAACAAGACATCGAAAAACGGAAATTCTTGGAAAACACACAAAAAAATCATAATTTATTTGAATTAAAACAAAATATAAGACTATTTTCAATGGAAATCATTATATAATTCTTTTGTGAAAATTATGGTTTTTGTTTGAAAAATATCTCATCTTAATAGTTATCGATTGATAATAATTACATAATATGTATTACTATCGAGTAAATTATAGTCGTATTTACTGATTTCTTAGAAATTCATTGTCTATCAGTTTATCCAGTGATAAATGTCTGCTCCAAACCCATATTGGATGTGAAAAAAGTGAAAATAAATCACTTGATATATAAAAATATCTTTTGGTAACAATATCTCAAATTATGGATTAGTTCTGAAGAGACAGGAATTCAAAGCAAAAATAATATATTATTAAAAGTGGGCGGAAAAGAGTCGGGAAATCAGTTCAGAAGAAAAATGCCTCCAATTATTTGAGATCCAAAGTTTATATCGCAATTCAATTAATGATCGATAAGCATAAGCATAGATCATCTGCACTGTCATTAAGTTTATCCAAAGAATTCCTTTGAAATCAATCTGGAAATCGCAGACAAAACTCAACACTGGTATAGACTCTGAATATTTGTGTCTAATAATCCCTAAAACGCACAAAAAGTGAATGTTTTTGGTGGTAAAGACACAATTTAATGATAATAAGCCAATAATACATAACAACATAATTGAAGTCTTTGAGTCAGAGTTGCCCTCAAAACAGACCAAAAGACTGAGTTCTCTCTCTTCGGCACAAAAACAGTAATTTTGTCTAACGTTTAAAATAAAAAGCGATTTATTTTATACGAGGAGAGAGAGAGAGAGAGAGAGAGAGAGAGAGAGAGAGAGAGAGA
>JAQIXD010000972.1:0-18770 GCA_034699985.1 Minunthozetes semirufus | reverse complement strand
GTATTTTCAAATAGACCGATGTCCGAAATATAATTAATGAAAAATTTGAACAATTGACCCTCCAGAGTTTTAAATTATATTGTTATTTGTTAAGGAAAATCTTTTTTCTTTTTTCTGAACATTGGTTTATTATGATGCAAACTTGCTTAATTCAGAATTTTCAAAAATAATTTTACCAATTTTAACAATAGAAATGTCTGTTTGTTAGAAATATCAGTATTGGTCACTTTAAAATTGAGCTAAACCTTTATCAATGTATCTTGAACAATTTTTTGCGACGAATTTTCCTTGCGACGAATTGTCTTTCGACGAATTGTCTTGCGACGAATTGTCCATGCGACGAATTGTCCTAATCCCGAAAAAAGTGCTGAAAGTTATGCAATGTTTGGTTTTCTTATTAAATTTCATGATGAGTATAACCAAGATATCCCTCATTAATAATCTTTATAATTTTTAAAATGAGTTTAATAAGCTTATTTTTATGAATAATTCAAATGAATTATATTTGAAATCCCTTCTAATATGCAATCATGGTTAATTTATGTTATTTGCTGAGTTACAAATAAGCTAGCATGAAAATTAATTACTAGATCAATATATCTGGAGCTTATTCTTGGAAAGAGTCAAATTGCCATGGTTAAAAAGAAATTCTGTCCGATAAAATTGAAACCACTTTAGCTAATAAATAACCAGATAAAAATTCAAAGATTCCTAGTAATTCTGGGAATAAAATTCGTGTTAGCTTTTAAAATAAATTATGATAAATTGAAGAAAGCAGAAATCAAAATCTGAAAAATTCATTTACAAGCCTTTCATACACTGGAAATCCATTACAAACTTTATGAACCGTTAAATGAATTTGAATGCAATTCACTGAAAGAATTCTCTTTTCAATTTTGGTTATCACAGGGATGTGCAGCCCCTAAGTCTCGGGGGTGCAAAAATTGATTTTATTTAAACAATTTAGACTAGAAGATTTTATTTTGATAAATTATTTCATCAAGCTACTTGCTTACTTTAGACAAGCAATTAATAACTATGATTATTCCAGTGTTGTTTAATTAGTCATTCTCTGGCCCTTGTCTTAAGATTAATGACATAAAAAGAGATCAAAAACTTACCCATCAATTGATGTGACAAAAATGTTGACTAAACTGAACAAAGACTGAACTGAAATGAACCTAAAAATGTATATTTTCATGAAATTTGAGGCAAATAAACACAAATATCCTGTGTTTGAGTGAAAGTCAAATAAAAGTTTTCAATTCAATGATATTTATGAGACATAACTAAACAAAGATTTTGATTTCCACAAAAATTATTAGACATTTTTAAATAAGAATTTGACACTAGGAAAATTAATTACAGGGAAAAATATCTTAAAAATTAGATCAGTCAGGATGTACCCCAATTAAAAATAGTATATAATCGAAAGGATTTTTCTTCATTTTTATCAATTGATTTGATTTGAAAGTCATATCAAGTATTGAAAGTATTGAAAAAGTATTGAAAAAGTATTGAAAAAGTATTGAAAAAGTATTGAAAAAGTATTGAAAAGTTTTGAATTGTTGTATAAAAAGTTACACTCAGAGAAAAAAAATTTTCGATTTTGTTGTGCAAAAAGTTACTAATTTGACCAAAATTTTTGAAAGTATGGCTTTAAAAGACTTGGATTCTGCACAACTTTTGGCGTTTTTGGAAGCGAATGATGAGTGGAAAACGCGTTGGACCTGTCTGTTCTGCGATAAAACTGGTGATTATAGGTATTACCTGGCTCATATTTTGGAATGTGATGGTCGCGACGAACACAAGTACCCTGCAATTATGGGTAGATTCATGGCCAGGCAATTTGTGGAAAATATTCCAATTAAATTATTGAAAAATTGGAAAAAACGATTTATGTATATTTTCTTTGAAAAATATCATATTGATGTCTAACTTGAATAAAATGTTTATCTTTAATTTTTTCCACTTTTCATTCGCTTCATACGCTTCAAAAAGTTGTATTTTTAACTATTAATTAAATTTCTTATTTTAAAATTTTGATTAAACTTAATTATATTTTATTTATTTTTAGATGTCACGGAATAGCCAAACCGAAGGAAAACGATTTTCCCAAACACCTGAAGTCAACGAAGTTGAGGACAATTGGAACGATAGTGATTTGGATGAGGCGTTGGCGATCGTTGAAGCGAAGGGAATCAATGGCAAAAAAAGGAAAAATGGAAAAAGTTCATCCAATGTTTCAACTCCAAAGGCATCAACTTCTGGAATCGTCTCAAAAAAGCTGAAGCCGTCTACTGATCCTGCGTTTGAATACGAGTTTGAGGGCGAAGAGGATGAGGAAGAGGAGGACAAAGGATCAGCCAAAATCAAAATTGGTAATAAGAAAAAAGGTATGAAAACTTTTAATTTATTTATTTAAAACCAGGAAAAAAAGATGCAATCGGTATTTACAAACAGAATATTGGATTATGGAAATTTTGGAAAAAAGATAACGTAACAAATTTTAGTAATTATGTTCGAGAAATTGATCCTGAATTAATTGAAGATTATATACATGCAATGAGAGTAATGGCAGACAAACTCAAAAAAATGAAAAAATGATTATATTTCAGTCGAGAGACTTAAAATCCAGTCTACGGACTTAAAAATCTATTCAATTATTTGAAAAACTATTCAATTATTTAAAAATTTATTTAAATTTATCTTAAAATTTGTTTGAATTTTTGATTGAGTTTAAACTTAAATGAATTGTAATGAATCTGTTTTTTAAAATGTGTTTTCTTATTGAATAAAAATTAATTGCATTAAATTTCGTTTTATTTATTTTTAGATTCAAATAATTTGAAAAACAAAATCTTAAAAGTAATAACAGTCTATACTCAAACTGAAACTGTTTTTAAAAATGGAATAAGAAGAATAAAACCAACTTATCATTGGCCTGTGGATAAAAAGCTTTATATTCAAAGATATAATGATATCCCAAATAATTTAAATAATTATTTTGCAACTGAAACAAAATTTCGTTTTGAGATTGAAAAAAATTATTCAACTGAATATTACATTTCGAAAAAGTATTCATTTAACAGGCAAAATGAAATATCATTAGAAATATTTGGTCCAAAACTTTGTAAAAACAAATTGTATCAATTATTTTCCAAAAATTATGTTTTAAATAATGAGCATAAGATATTTAATTTCCAAAAATATTTTTCAATACAATGGCTTATGAAATATCATAATATAAATTGTAATCGGAAAAAATCTATATATAAAAAGTTTTCAGATATTGTTAACAAAATTGATCATAATTATTGTAAATTTTAAATTCATTTCAAATAAATTTGTTCAATTTTAAACTATCTTTCTGTAATGATTGATAATTCAATCCCTTTCCACAAACTAATGTTTCTGTTGTCACATTTGAATGTGTGGCTGATGGCAAAGCTCCGATTCGTCACATAACATTCAATTAATTAACAGTAAACCTAGATCCGCTGAGTTAGCGGTTGTTGTGATGTAGGAGAATACAGATAGTTTGAAAAAAATTTAAATCAATTCTTTGAAATGAATTTAGATTGAATTTAATTTAAATATAATGAAAATAATAAAATATTTATAGTAAATTTAATTCTATTAAATTTATTTTTATTTAAATAGAAACATTTTATGATTCGGTGATGACCTCTCTTGTAATTTGTGGTCCTTCGGGAAGTGGCAAATCCACTCTTATCAAAAAATTGATGGATGAGTTCTGCAATTGTTTTCAATTCACTATTTCTCGTATGATTTCCATATTTAATTAAAAATTTCATTAAACGTTAAATTTGTATTCAGATACTACTAGAAGTCCTCGAAATGGGGAAACAAATGGGAAAGAATACAATTTTATTGATAAACCTTTGTTTCATAAAATGATAGATCAAAATCTTTTCGTTGAATACACTCAATTTGTCGATAATTATTATGGAACCAGGTTATAATATCATATTGTTTTAACACAAGTTAACCTAACTATTTCCTTATCTCTAAGTCTTTCAGCTATAGATGAAATCCTTAAAATGGGACAAATACCAATATTTGATGTCGAACTCAAAGGAGTTATCAGTCTTAAGAATATCAAATTAAACGCGAAATATATTTTCATACAAACACCGAATTTTGAGACTTTAGTAAACTATTATTTTTTTCTGGATTCATTTAATTTTAATTCTATTTAAGGAAAGAAATCTCAGAACTCGAGGATCTGAAAGTGAAGAATATATCATAAAACGTTTGAAGAAAGCAAAAGAAGACATTAAAATATTAAAATCGAATTCAATTATTTTTGATTTAATAATTATTAATGATAATCTCGATATTGCTTACGATGAAATTAAAAAATATATCCAAAAAGTATTAAAATTGATATAATTAGATATTTTATTAATCATTCTTAACTTCTTTTCAGAACTTCAATGTCATACAACAGAGTTTGTCACCGAATTAAAAAACTTTTTTTAGTCGAGAGACTTAAAATCCAGTCTATGGACTTTAAAATTTATCAAATTAATCAAATTGTTTAAAACTGTTCAAAGTTTTGTCAAAAATATTTCATTGTATTATATTGAAATTTATTTTTATTTCATTTTTAATTCGAATAAAAATTAATTACATTGAAATATGATTCAATTTTTTGAATTAATGTATTGAAAAGCAAAATCATTTCAGTTAAAACACTCTATACACAAACATATAACAGTTTTTGCACAGCAATAGGAATAGATTATTTTGCAATTTTTAAATTGAGAATTGATTTTTTTCATATGAATTAAACATATTTTTTTTTGATTACAGAAATGGACTCTAAAATATTCAACTGTGAGAAATGTGGAGAGAAATTTCTACATTTCTTTCAATTGGCTAAGCACATTCGTCAATATCACGACCAAAAAATATTCCAGAAAGAAAACGTTTGTTCCATGTGTTTGAAGGATTTCATTGATTACTCAGAATATGTTTCTCACTTAAAATTGTGCAAATATTTCAGAAGAAACATTAAATGCTATTATTGTGAAAGTGTTTTTAATTCAAAATCAACATTAATAAGACATTTAATGAGACACAAATCTCAAATCGGGTTTTCAAAAAAATCAAGATTACCAGAACTTGATCCAAATAACAGATTTGGTTTATCCAAAACATCATTTAAAGCATTTTTACAGCAATACGAATTGTTTAGTGAAGAAAAATTTCAAGATTCTGGTGAATTTTTCTTGAGTTACGAAAACGATATAAATAATTTAATTGAAAAAGTGATTGAGAAGTTGGGACAAACTAAAACTCAATTTTGTTTATCAGTGTCATTTGTTAAAGAAACAGAAAGTGTTGAAACATTTACCATTGGGTACTTTTGTTCAGAACAAATAGTCTTTAATAATATTGAACAAATTCCTGAAAAAATTGATTATTTAACAACTTATTTTGATAATAAAATTCAAGAATTCACAGCACTAGGATCTGGATGGGTTATAAATGATATTGATAGATTAGATATTCGAATTGGAATATATAACCCACTAGGTGGATCTTGCCATGGAATTCTTTCAAAGGAATTGATTAATAAAAAAGCATTAATAAACATTAAAAATAATGATAACATGTGCTTTTTATATTGTGTTATCGCTGGTGTATTTCCAGCAAAAAATCATGTGGATAGAGTTTCAAATTATAAAAAATATGTGAATAGATTTAACTTGAAAAACATTGTGTTTCCAATGACAATTAATAAAGTGAAACATTTTGAAAATAATAATAAACATCTTAAAATTGCCATTAATATATTTACTTGGGCTCAAAAAAATGAAGAAACAAATTCGAGTCCAAAAATATTAAAACCAATTTTTACGTCACAGAATTTGAAAGCTGAATATAAAATTAATTTACTTTTGTTGGGAGAACATTACTTTTATATAAAAAATTTCAATCGTTTGATTTTCAATTACTCATCTAATTATCATCATTATTGTGTTAATTGTTTTGCAAAATTCCCAACAAAATGGAGACTTGAAAATCATCATAAAAGATGTATTATATTCAAACCATCAATTGCGAGAATGCCAAAAAATTCAACAATGAAATTCAACAAATATTCACAAATGAAACAATTTCCATTCGTAATGTTTGCTGATTTTGAAAGCATTTTAGTTCCAATTAAAAATTCTACAAATAATAAAACCAAATTACTCAATAATCACGTTCCTTGTGGTTATTCTTTTATTGTAATTAAAAATGAAAATGAAGTTTATTATCATAATTTTCATCGTGGAAAAAATTGTATGGAAATCTTTTTAAGTGATTTAAAAAATATTACTTTAAATTGTGAAACTGAGCTATCAGTGAATAAGTCAATGATTAAACTAACTGATCATGAGAAAGAAAAGCATGATAATGCAACTCATTGCTTTTTGTGTAAAAAACCATTCATTGAAGATGAACTAGATAATGATGGATTTTTGAATTTAAAAGTTAGAGATCATTGTCATTTCACTGGAAAATATAATGGAGCGGCGCATATGGATTGTAATCTCAATTTTAAATTACCAAACTATATTCCATTATTTTTTCACAATTTAAAAGGATATGATGCACACTATATAATAAAAAGTCTAAAAAATGATTCATTTAAAAAATGTGAAATAATACCTCAAAATATGGAAAAATTTATTTCATTTAAATTGGACTCAATACAATTTATGGACTCTTATCAATTTTTAAGTGAAAGTCTTGATAAATTAGTTAATAATTTGAAGAAATCGAATAATAAATTTTCAATAACAACGAAAATATTCAATTCAAAATTCCAAACCTGTGAAAAATATAATAATCTTTTGTTTAAAAAATCCATTTATCCATATGAATATATGGATAGTTTTGATAAATTTGAAGAAAAATCATTACCACCAAAAGAAAAGTTTTTTTCATCCCTAAATCAAACACATATTTCAGATGAAGATTATAATTATGCTCTTGAAGTTTGGAATAAATTCGATATTAAAAATCTTGGTGAATATCATGATTTTTATGTGAATTTAGACACATGTTTACTTGCTGATGTTTTTCAAACATTCCGTAAAACAATTTACAAAGAATATGAATTGGAGGCCTGCCATTTCCTGAGTATCCCAGGTTTAGCATGGTCTGCAGCACTCAAAGTATCAAAAGTTGAACTTCAATTGTTGAAAAATGTTGATGATTATCAATTTTTTGAAATGGGAATAAGAGGTGGAATGTGTGGAGTTAACAGAAGATTTTGCAAATCGAATAATTCAAAAAACGACAACTTTAACCCTAAAAAAACAAATACATTTTTAACTTATTTAGATTTCAATAATTTATATGGATGGGCAATGGATCAAAAATTGGCAATGTGTGATTTTGAATGGATAACAAGGAATAAATTTGAAAAAATTGATTGGAAAAAAATTGATACAGAGTCTGATATTGGATATGTTCTCGAAGTTGACTTACATTATCCAGATCATTTACACGATTTACATAAAGACTTTCCTCTTGCACCTCATAAATTCACTGTTAAAAAAAATTTGTTAAGTGAATATCAGTGTAATACACTTGAATATTTGAAACAATTTGGTCATAAAAGAACACCAACAGAAAAGTTAATGCAAACTTTGTATGATAAAGACAATTACATAATTCACTTCAAAAATTTAAAACTATATTTAAATCTTGGATTAGAAATTAAAAAAATTCATCGAGTGATTAAATTTAAACAAGATAATTTCCTTCATAGTTATATACAAAAAAATACAGTTTTAAGACAAAATGCAAAAAATGACTTCGAAAAAGATTTATTCAAGTTAATGAATAATAGTGTTTTTGGAAAAAGTATACAAGATCAACGAAAGCATTTAAATATTAAATTGGCTCTGAATGAAATGCAAGCAACAAAATATTTAAATAAACCGAATTTCACATCTTTTACAATATTGGATGAAGATAAAACACTAATAAATATGCGAAAAACAGTTGTTGACTTAAATAGACCAATTTTCATCGGACTTTGTGTTTTAGAATTATCAAAATGGTTGATGTATGATAGACATTACAATTACTTTAAACAATTTTATGGTCCATCAATAGAATTGGCTTATTTTGACACAGATTCCTTTTTATATTATGTTAAAACTACTGATTTAATTAAAGATTTAGCAACAAATTTCAAATCTCTAATCGATTTTTCAAATTTTGATAAAAATAATATATTTTATGACAATTCGAAAGAGAAAGTAATTGGATATTTGAAATCAGAATATGGTTCAGAGAATATTAAAGAATTTGTTGGATTAAAAGCTAAACTATATTCTATTATTTATGGTGAAAATAAAAATAAAAACACTGCTAAGGGACTACAGAAAGCAATTTTAAAAAAATTTGTGAATCATTCGCATTATATTGAAGTAATAAAAAATAATAACGTTTATTCAGCAACATCTCGAAGAATTCAAAGTAAAGAACATATAATTTCAACAATTAAACAAAATAAATTAATATTTACTCCAATGGATGATAAAAGATATATACTTAACAATGGAATTCTTACTTTACCTTTTGGTCATTACTCTATAAAGAAATAAATTAAATCTTGTTTTAAATATATATGAATAATATGAATATTTATACTTAAAAATTGTTCATTTCAAAAAGATTTTATGTATTATTTTTAAAAATTTTAATAAAAATTTTTTTATATTTTACAGAATTGATTTTTATTAGACTCAACAATTTTGCTGTTAAGCCCACAAGAGCTACTTCTGATAGTGCTGGTGTTGATTTATATTCAATCGAAGAAAAAGAAATTAAGCCTTGGAATAGAGCTGCAATTTACACAGGATTACGCGTTTGTATTCCAAAAGGTTGCTATGGTAGATTAGCACCACGCTCAGGAATGGCAATATTCAATGGAATCGATGTAATGGCTGGTGTTATTGATAGCGATTATACAGGAGAAATCATTGTGATTTTGGTCAATTTAACTCCGAATTCATTTATTGTATCGAAAAATATGAAAATATGTCAGTTAATTTTGGAGAAAATTGAGATATTATCTCCAGTAATGTATTCTTTTTCACCAAACATTGTAACAGAAAGAGGTGATAAAGGATTTGGTTCATCAGGAAAATAAAATTTATTATTTGAACAGGTTTTATAATACAGAACAGAATATCTTTTAAAATTTATTTACTTTTTCTCAATAAATTATAATATTGTCTTTTAATAAATTTATCATTATTTTTATAATTGTGGGTGAAATTTTTTAAATAATCTTTCATTGTGTATCCTTTAACCCTGAAATAAATGAAAAATAAAGAATATAAACCACAATTTTTTGAATTGTCTCCTTGTATTCTTTTATCATTATATTTGAATATTTTTCCATTAGTTTTTATGAATTGATCAAGTTTCTTAAATTGAGGTTTTGTGCCGTAACTATCAAATATTTCTACAGGTGAGCTTTTGGGTACATAAACAGCAAACCAATGGGTACCTGGTTTTGATGAATTATCGGTATTAACGATGAAACTACAATTTTTTCGTACTTTTTTATTGGGAAGAAAATCGATTGGAATAACACCACAGAATGATTTTTTAACATTTTTATTTTTTTTCAATAACTTAATTAAATCTATTGTATTCATCATTTAATTTATGAAAAGTCAACTGTTACATTCCTGGCTTCATCAATCTCAATTCTATTGTCAAATTTAGCATAAACTACCAATTTTAAAGCTTCTGCTATATTTGCTCTGAACCTTAGCTCAATATTCATATTTCCTTCTTTAGGTATATTTATATAATCAGATTCAGTTGGAAGTTCAAAGTCACTGTTTAAATTAAATGCAAATAGACAATGTGTATTTTTGTAATTACTATAAGATATTGGAGGAGGATTCCCTGAATATGCTCCAATATTTTGTAAAAAATCATGATATTCTCGAGTATAATTATTAATGTTAGCTCTAAAATCTGGTGTATAGGGTGTTTTAGGATACATTTCCCCATTTATATGAATAACAGCGAAATTCAATCCATGAGGTTTGAATGCGAATGGGTAATGATTATAGGAACCTGAAAATGCAGTATCTGTTACTAAACCAAACATTACTAGGTTTGGCATTTCTCCTCTAAAAACATTATCAATGACAAATGAGCTCTGATTTGCAGGTAAATTGTAAACTTTAGTGACTGGCCTTTTTATTTGATATATTGCATTGTGATTTCTCAAAACCATTGCATGACTATTCATAATATTGGGACTCAATTTTACTTTTCTAACGAAAAGACTTGCGTTTGATAACAAAAGTTTCGGTTGACAAGCTTCAATTGCTGCCTGTTGTCCAACCGCTGCCACTGCTGCGGAACCCATTAAACAAAATTCATCTCTTGCTCTTGATAATGTAATATGCATTGCAACTCCATTTAAAAGTAATCGATCACATTTGAATAATCCGCCATGAAGTTTACCATATAGAACAAATGTTTGACTTCTTCTAACAATATTGAATAGAGTTTGTCTGATTGCATCAGGATTGAAATTTATTTCTTGAAAAGTTGATCTATAGCCAGCAGCTTTTAAAATTGTTTCTGCTGTGAGGATTGAACTCTCTGTTAGAGCTTCTATTTCAGATAAATATTGATAGAGTTTCGATGATTGATTTGCTAAAGTTCCATTCAAATAAACAGTCAATTGATCAAAAAAAGTATTAGCGCCATAATTTATAGGTGAATATCTATTATCTTGGGTTGCATCCAAATCAGTTCCGTCTGCAGCTACTAATTTTCCTATAACTTGAATGAAAATATTTTGAAGATCCAAATATTCATCTGAAGATGATGGAATTTCGAATTCAATGGTGGGGGAACCTGCTATCGACGATGACGGTCTAATTTCAATAAAATGTGAGCTTTCAATACTTCCTTGAAATTGAGTTTCTTTAAATAAATCTAATTCACTTCTCATAATCTCAATTGACATTATAAAAAAATTTGTTGTTACTCTTTTGAAAATATATTTATAAATGAAAACTGAAACAATGAGACAGTTTATTTTAATTAAGTTCAATAGGCCTTAGAAATAATGTTGCAGATATAAAATCTTTATCGAATAAAAACCTTTCTCCTTTTTTATTCGTAATTGACAATGTAATAGAATTTATTTCATCTACTTTTAATGGAACAAATAATTTATTTTGAAATGAAAAATTATTCTCATTTTGGAAATAAATAGATTTTAAAACTTGTTTCTTTTCATTATCCACGAAGGAAACTTCTACAATATCACAATTAATGTAAAATAAAGTATCTGTCAATATATTTTTATATTTTTTTACTAAAACATTCTCAAACGGATAATTTAATTGAATATTTTTTTCTCCATTCCATTTATAAATAGGGTAATAATGATCAGGAATTCCAAGTAAATTATGTAAAATATCATTGAAATTAAATTTAAATTTCGCAAAAATATGTTTGTGCTTTCCATCTTTTGTTAGGTAATTTATTGAACCTGGACTTGAACTGAAAGATAGAACATTTAATCTTTTTTTGTGTAAAAATTTAATTTTAATCGGAATAAATTCAATTCTTGGGTCCAAGATTTGATCTTCAGAAAAAGAAGATGGGAACCACTGTTCGTATTCTCTTTTCACCAATAAATTTATCAAGAAATTTATCTTATGTTCTATATCTTCTAAAACTAATTCAAACGCGTTTTGATTATTGAATATTATAGGATTTAGATATACTTCGCTGGAAAAGTAAGGAAATTGTGTTTTAACTTTATCCAAATCGAGGTTTCCAAGTGTTAATATTTCAAAGGGATCAATTTCTCCTTCATGTTGTCTCTTTTCGAATAAATCAATTTCATATTGTATGGAACACATATATTGAAACCTTTTTATATCATAATTGAATGGTGATTTAGGTAAAGTCAATTCAGTTAGGCAACACTCCATTTTTCTATCCAATTGAATAGGTCTTTCAAATGTTGTTGTGAATGAACTTTCATTTACAAAAGATAAATTTTTTTCTTCAGGGGTAAACTTATTTAAATAAAAAATTTGAGAATCTCTCATATAAATTCTATCCATTATTAAAATTTATTTAAAAATATCGATATTTTTATTTTTATAAACTTTTTTCCGTTTTGAAGTCTTTGATTGCTCTTTTGAATGTGATGATTTTTTAGATTTTCTTTTCTTTTTACTTATTCTAGGCTTTCTCCTAAGCCCACTCCCTTCCTGTTGTCCATTTTGTTTTTCCTTTATCTTTTTCTCAAATTTTTCACTTATATCTTTGCTAATATTAGTTGCTGCTCGTTTTATTCCCGATTTTAAGCCTGTTAAAGCTTCCTTACCTATTTCTTTACCATGTTTATACAAATATTTCATAACTGGAATTCCATATCTTCGAGCTAAATTTGTTATTCGACCATTTCCTCTTTGGAAAGGTAAACCTCTATAGTAAGTTAAATCAAGTTTGCCATTTGCTTGATCATCAAAATATGAATGATAATCACAATATTTTCTTTTACAGATCATTTTGCAACCTTATTCGTTTTAAATTCAACAACAAATGAAAATAAATAACAAAACAATTTTCTTTTATTTGTAAACTTTTTTTAATTCTTGATAATAATAAGATCCTCTGATTACATTATTATTTAGATCTTTAAGCTTATATTTTGGGAATGGTGATGTATTATAAATTTTATTCACCAAAAATTCTTCTTTGGAATAGTTTGGTAGATATCCTTTATCAAATTTCTCTCTGAATAAATAAACTTTAACTCTATCTCCTACTTTAAGTTTAGGCTTTTCAGTTTGAATCTTGTTTTTATATAAATTTTGATATACTCTTTTTTCATTTGATTTATTCACATTAACAGGTTTAAATTTTGTTCTACTATGGGTTGTATTATTATATCCATTAATAATATGATGAAGAATATCAATAAATTTGGAATTCTTAGTTTTTCTATTTTTGTTTTTGTGAGAAATATATTTAAATATTTTTGATTTAATTGTTTGATTCCACCTTTCGACAATAGAAGCTTTAACATGATCTTTTACAACAAGATGTTTAATTTTCCTCCATTTTAGATATTTCTTCAAACTCCTATTTGTGAATTCCTTACCAGCATCTGTAGATAGTAATTTTGGTTTTCTTTTTGATTCACGCAACACTTTAATAAAAGCTTTTTTAACATTTTCACCACTTTTATCTTTTAAGGGTTCAGCCCATCCATATTTAGATAAAGTATCAATTATCATAAGAATATATTTATAATTATCATTTTGTTGAGGGTGATTTATTTCAATCAAATCTGCACTCCAATTATGATCAATGTATTTTGAAATAATTCTATTTCTTTCAAATTTAAAATTTGGTTTCTGATGAATCAAATAAACTTGTTGTTTATTAATCCAGTTAAATATATCTTTCTTTTTGAAAGAATACTTTTTTTCTTTCAAAATATCAAGTAAATTCTTTAATCCTCTGAAACTCGATGGATTTTTTATATCGTAATAAAAATTGTCTAAATTGTTTTCACTTATTTTATAGTTGTTCATAATTATGCCAAAGTGGGTCTAGATATTCTTCATTACTGTTAGAATCATCGGATAAATCAATTACAGGAATAACATTCTTTTTAACAATTTTCTTAATTTTCCTTTTCGTTTTTTTAATAGGAGCTCCTGGAGTTTTAACCCTTGGTATTTTGATTCTTTTAGATTTGGTTTTTTTCAACCTTTTGACTTTTTGTTTAACTTTTTGTTCAACAGGCAATTCAGTTTTGACTGATGAATCTTCATGAAATTGCTCTTTAAATGTTAAAAATCTTCTTAATGCTTGTGTATACAATTTTGCTTTGGTTGATTCATCAATATTTCGATCTAAAATATCCTTTATTTCTGTATCTAGTTCATTCATTAACTTAATATTTTTTGGAATTTGAAATTTCATTAACTTAACAAGTTCATCTTTTTCTTTAATAGAGTTATTTTTCTCCAATTTTTTAGCTTTTTCTTTCGAAGTCATTTTCTCAATTTTTTTGCAATTAGTTCGCCAACAATTGAACTAATAAGTGAGAGACCTGGTTCTATTAATAATGGTAGAAATCCTCCGTTTTGATGAATAATTTTTCTTCTATTCGAATTGTTTCTTTGATTGCAAGATATTTTTCTTAAAATATTTTTATGTTTTGATAACTTTTTATATGAATTTTCATTAACAGGTATATTTCCTTTCAATAAATTTAGTGTCAGTTCACTGAGAGCATCAATTACACAATTATTAACTTTAAGAATATATTTTTTCCGCTCTTTATCACTTTTAATTGATGAAATTTTTTCCAAATCAGCCAAACAATTAATTATTTTATTGAATCTCAGATACCTTAACAAAATATTTCGTTTTTTCATTGGGAAAGATATTGGTCATAACTCTCTTATCATCTGAAGTATTTTGTTGAAAGTCCAAGAATAAATAACCAAATGGTTTGTTTTTTGTTGCCATCAAATATGAATCAAATATAAAATTTTTATCGATGCCATCTATTTGATTACTTAATATTTTGATTTGTAATTTTTCCCTAGGATTAGACATCAATATCAAATATGATGTATTCAGTGATATATCCCTCATATATTTAGATTTAGGAAATAAATTTTGAATCAATAAAATAACTGAAATATTCTGATGATGAGAAAATTTCGTGAACAAATCACTAATAGATAAATCATTTGCTATTTGGTGCATATTATCATCAATTATAATAAGATTTTTCAGGTTAGAGTCAAAATTAGTGATATCACTTCTACTTAAATTATTTATTTTTTCAATTAAAATTCCATGCACATAATTAAACTCAGGAAATGATTGACCTGAATAATAAACAATGCGGTCAAAATAAAAACCAAACATATCTTTCATATAATACAACATTTTTTCAACAAATGTCGTTTTTCCAGAACAGGAAGGACCACATATAATAAATCTAGATGGATGAATTAGAGTCATTTTTAATCGACTATTTTTTTAATTTATTATCTGATTTAGACAAAACTAAACTAGATCAAAAGTTGTTTCCTGTTTCAAGGTATAAATATAATGTGATTCTGATCATAATTGATCACAATTTTAAAAGTTTAAAATGAACAAATCTATTAATTTGAGTGGATTTAACTTGAGTGACATTAAAATAATTCTTTGTGCTGAAGGATACCAATTGAATTCTCAATTCATTTTGAGAGAAATTGGATATTGTTTTAATGGAAATAGTGGATCGATTCCATTCAACTGTAAAATTAATAAAAATCAATTCGATTTAAAAAGTCAATTCGTCATTGATCACTGTGTTGAAGAATTCAACGGTATTCAAATAAAAAAGTTTTCTGAAAACGGTTTGGTTAACAGTGAAATAAAAGCAGTTCTGAAGACACTTTTTCATCTGAATTCAGATCCGAATGCAAAATATATAGGAATTTGTGGTGATAACAATATAAGTGATTTGCTTTTCAAAGTTGGGCTCGGAAATTTTGTTAAAAAGTTGAATTATTTGAATGAATTTAAATATCTTGACATAAATTTACCAACAAATGATGAAATATTCAACATTATTAACACAAAATTTGAGTATAAACCATGCCAACTCCACGATTCGCTTTTGAAAATCAACAAAATTCCATTTTGTGCTAAAGTCAAAGCTGAGTTTTTGTCAAATTATTGTAAAGAAATGATAAATAATGTAAATCTGATTGAATTTCCACTTTCATATAACGAAAGTGAGCTAAATGTTTTAAATAATTATCCGATACAAATTTAATCTAAATCTAATTTCATATCAATAAATTTATATACCGGAAATGAATTTTGTATAAAAGCTTGTGATTTATTTTAAAATTTTCATTCATTTTAAATATTGTGAAAATTGTGAAATTTTGAAAAATAAAATGATTAATACAAGAATTGTTTATCTGCTTGATGAAAGTGGTAGTATGTTTTCGAAGCGAAATGAAATTGTGGATGGCTTTAATAAATTTATTGAAAATCAGAAAAAAATTGAATACGATAATGCTATTGTCTATCTTTTATTGTTTAATAGAAAAACAGAAATTCTTCATAATGGAATTCCTTTGAAAGATGTCAAACCTATGTCTTTACATTATTATCAACCAATCGGAAGTACAGCACTTTATGATGCTATTGAAGTTGGTATAAATCTTGTTGAAAAAGATAAACTGAAGGATGATCGAGTTATTTACGTAATAATGACTGATGGAGTTGAAAACTCATCCAAAACAACAACATTGAATCAAATCAAAGAAAGAATATCTTCAAAAGAAAATGAGGGTGATTGGTCTTTCATTTATGTTGGAGAGAATCCTGAAAAGTGGTGTGAAGAAACTGGAATGAATTCTGATCAAACTCGACGATTTGATCAAACAAATTCTTATAACAATTCAGATGTTGTAGATTGTGCTGTTACTAATTTTCGAAACTCTGCTGAAAGACAAAACAGAAGCTTACTAAGCCAAAATTGAAAATTTGTAATAAATTATTTTGATTATTTCAATAAAATGATTTTTAAAATAAATGTATTGATTTTAATTTCATTCTAATTTATTCAGAACTAACAGAATAAAATATATGGGAGTTTGAAATTATTGGTTTAAATATAGCTTTTCCTTGATTTTTATTTCATTTCGTATTAATTCTCCCAACAGATATGCCACGTCCAAAGAGATTCACTTTGAGCGATTTATATGAAGATGAGGACATCAGAAATACTGTTTGGACCATTTTAACTGAAGATTTCAATGATGCCTTTGATAGACTAATAAATGAGGCGACTTCACTCAAATCTACATTGGTGCCTCAAATTGAAGCAAATCGATCTAAAATTAAACATCTAGTAATTGAATATGGTTTTAAATTTTCAACTCTACTTGACCTTAAAAGAATTTTGGATCATCTGCCTCGTTATGATGAGGAAACATGGAACAGAAAATACTAATTTATTTTAATATTTACATTTTTTATTTTATTTGTATTTCAAATATTTGACATATATAAAACTAATTGTTTATTCAATAGAGTTAGTTTTTTATATGTCAAATATTTATACATTTATTGTGCGGCTGCCCAGAATTTATTATATATATAATCTCGATATTCTCAATAAAATAAGCTTTTAATTTCTAAAATGAACAATTGTGTTGTTAATTCTTTTTTCAGAAGGCTTCGTACTTTTAATAATTGGGAGGGAAGTCAATGTCCACAAGCACTTGCTGGTGCTGGTTTAATATACACAGGAAATGGTGATAATACTTCATGTGTCTCATGCAAGGAAGAGTTTGCTGATTGGAAAGATGATGACATTCCAATACTGATTCATCATCATCGTAATCCTGGCTGTCTTTTCCTGAGTTTCAAAACAAAAGCTATTCGATATGCTAAAGATATTATTCAGATTGAAAATCATCTAAAAAGCTCTTGTGTAGCTGAATTGGTAAATTCTGGTCAATATTCTCTGGTGGATATCAAAGCTGCTCTCGAATATTATTTGTTTTCTTATGAAATTGTTCCTCAAACTATTAATGGAATAATTTATGTAACTAACAAATATCTTAATTTATCAAATGAATAAAAATTGTTTTTTTTGAAAAATATTGTTTTTTTTGATGTGATCTTGATCAATGGTCAAATTTTATTAAGACAAGGGCCAGAGAATGACTAATTATACAACATTCCAGGCATTTTATATCCAGAACCTTTTTTAGCTATGGTAAAATAGACTTATTCATAACCCCCCTGTTGGCCATCCCTGGTGTTATATAATTTAAGCCCAGATTCACTTTACAGCCAATAGAAGAGTACTTTTGTCACCAAAATTACATTTTGACGAAACGATGAAAAATTCAATCTTTATCACTATTTTATACATTATCAGGAATGTGCAAGCTTAATTTTAAAAGTGAATGTGGAATAAAAAGGCATAGAAATTTATTTTTCAAAAAACGTGCTTGATACAAATTATTTTACCTGTATTTTAATTAAAATAAACTGCTAATTTCAAACTTGCAATAAAGGTTATCAAGATACATTTTCATTGTGGCTGCGCATCCCTGAGCTGTTATTATTCAGTTCACTGAAGTGATGCACAGAAATCCACTTTAATTGAGAATCAGAATAAAAATATTATTATTATTCAGTGCTTTTCAACTACTCTGGGCTTTCATTTAATTCAAGAAACTGGAAGTAATTGGAGTTAAACAGATCGATAGGACAATCAGTTTTATGGTATAAAATGGCCCGGTATGAGCAAGGTGATTCTCAGAAAATTCAGCAAACTCATTAAAATACAATATTTGATCTAGATAAAGCGAATTTCCACTATTTCAACTATGTCTTAGAGTGAGAACAGGTCTTATTTCATATTTTTGGAAATTCTACAAGAAATTTATCAAGATAGAAATAATCAAGCAGGTAATAATGGTAAATTATAATTGATAAAGCTGAAAAAATTGGCTTGTTCAAATTTTAAACATTATTCTTGAATATCTACCTCAAATTCTTAGCTCGGAATAATTTTTCAATAAGAACTTTTGCATTGCACCTTGCTCATCAAAATACCCATTGTTGACCATAAACCGGTCCATATAACTATCAGCGGAGTTCCTGAACAGTCAGTGCTATTAAATGTC
>JAQIXD010000971.1:0-18775 GCA_034699985.1 Minunthozetes semirufus | reverse complement strand
CACTCAATATTTCATTATTTCAGGGAACGTTTCACCCACTTTGATTATTTCAGTGAAATTAACATCCCTACTTATTAATAATAAAATTATTAATTAATTAATATTATAATTGAAATGTATTTAAGTCTTTAAAGTCTTTAAAAATTTATGTTATTTTAAAATATTTATTAAAATTTAAATTAAATAAAATAATAATAATAATAAAAGAGTGAAGAAATTGATAGTTAAAACTTTTGGTTAACTTCGACCCCATTTCTGACTCATTATTACTATATTTTACAAATGATTTTCATTTCATATAATTCTATAGAAATTCTGAAAAAATCAAATCATTTACTTTAATATCGAAAATTCAAATCAATTAAACAATAATTAATCGAAATCTTCAGATATAAAGAAATCATTTAATTAATATCGAGAGCACAGACCAATCAATTTATAACAAAGTATTCAATAAATGCATTTAACTTATAATTCATTTGAGTTTTTTGTTTAACAATTTTTAAAAAATATTTTTCACCGGAAATTCAGTTCAAAATTAGTTTCAGAAAACAATCAAATTTTCGATATTCAGGGCATTTGTGGAGAACTCAATGCTTTGTTGTGTTATTTACAACAGAAATATCAATAGATTTGTTATTTTATCGAATAATTGATTAAATTTTGTGACAATTATTGAAATCAAAGATAAAAGTGTTTCTCATTTGTTTGGATTGTTTTTTGAGGAACTATTCGATGACTTTGATGTCGAACGAGTGGTTCCCTTAGACTTCTTCTCAGTTGAAGACTGTTTGTAGAGAAACTTAGCAGAGGAAGGGGTAGAACTCGAACTCTTTGATGTCTTGAAGACAACAGAACTACAACTACTGCTCGAACTCGAACTCGAACTGTGTTTTATCGAACGCTTATCCAAATGGAGTTCAGTTAATGATTGAGAGGTTCGGTTCAAATCCCGCCCTTCAGGTGATGTGCTTTGATTTGTGACACAAACAGATTGTGAAGTGTTTCCGATCCTTTCGTTTTGGGTTTTCTCATTATTTGCGGACATTTTTGAAAAACTATTACTTGAGTTAGAACTCAACGAATCAATTGTTTTAAGGAATGACTTCTTTGAGCCTTTTGGGGAACTATTGCTTTGACTTTTGTTTGATTCGAGCGCTAACTTAGACATTGAGATCGGATGAGGACATGATGATAGGGCTAATGGGGAACTACTCAATGACTCCCTTTTCACTTTCAAAGGGAAGGCACTATCAGTTTTAGCCAACATTTCAGAGCCTTTTTGTTGAGAAGAAATGCCTTCACTTTTATTTGAGGCGATTCTATCGATTGGAGTAATGGCAGAACCAGTGGGTGCTGTCAGTGCTGTCAAATTAGGGGGTAATTTGATTGAAGAGGAATTCTTTTGCAAAACAAATGTTTGTGTCGTCTGTGAGCTCCCGATTTGGTGGTGAACTGGAAATGCCAGCGGAGAAGGAGATCGAGAGGTGGGAGAAGTGGCCTGAAGTGTGTTGATTGTGGGCGAAACCCCTTGAGTTCTGGCCAGAGGTGAGAGTGGAATATGACCACAAGATTTACGTCGTGGAGACCGAAACGTTTGAATCAATTTATGTTTGAGTCCGTGAAGACTAGAGGGTCGGGTAGTACTGGCGGGTGAATTGGGGGCAGAACTGTTTGGAGAGCTGTCCACAGATGAGTTACCCGTCGTATTGGATGAGTCCGACTGCGAACACGTCAGACGACATGTAGGCGTAGATATTGTGGAAGTGCTTCCACTGCTAATCACACTATCGAGAGATACATTGGCCAGAGTTCGGTGGAGGGACTGATAGCTGCGACTCGGAGTTATCTGCTGTGGGACAGGAGGAGGAGTCAGTGGAGGCAATTGAATTGAACCACTACTGGTATTAACCACTAATTGATTCATTTCAACGCTCGCTCTCTTAGAACTGAGTCTTCGAAAGAGAGAAGATCTGCGCCTTTTGTCGGAATCGCTTCTCTTCACGTGATTTGTCTTAACATTTCTGTGATGTTTGTTAGTAGTGGTGGGTCTGCGCGCCATCTTTGAGACGTGAGGATTCCGCTTACGTCCACCCGTTTTAATGCTGGTATTCTCCAGAGGTGTTGTCCTTATATTGACTTTATCTCCACCGGAGAGGACCAGTTGTAATACCTGTTCATTGAATCAAATTTAGATAATTTCATAAAACTCTGAGCAAAGAAGTTACCTGAGGATGAAGTAAGCCCTGAACCGGTTCCCCATTTATATGAGTTATCAAATCTCCGGGTCTAAGACCTGCTTCGAATGCTGGGCTGTTGTTCTCGACGGCCAATACTAAGTGATTGACGATATAATAGTCGGACTCTCCGTAATAGACACGAATGGCTTTAAGAGTGAATCCGAAACCTCGCGGACCCTTCCGTAAGATAATTGGAGGTTTAAGTTGAAGAGCAAGTGAACCAATATCTCGATTGGGAGAAGTGTCCCGAGAGCTGGTGGTCGAACCACCCGATGAATTTGCCACTAAACCAGCACTTCGTGAAGAAGAGGACTCATCTGATATAATCAAAGACAGTCCCGAAGCTGAGGCAGACTTTATGACAGTTCGGGAACGAACTGGTTGTCGAAGTGGCGATACAGAGGGTATTGTTATCTTAGCAGATATGGGTAGTCCTGAGTTGGAACTGAGCGGAACATCTGATAGTCTTCGCAAAGGATTTTTGTCATCGGAAGCGACTAATCTCTCGTCGAGTGGCGGCAACTCTTTGATTGATATTTGGGGCGGAGATAAAGGGCTCTCATATTGTGAAGACGTGTCGTCGACACTAAATGAGAACTTCGGTAACGAGTCTTTTGCAATACTCAATGGTTTTCTCTTTCTATAGGTTTGCGGAGAAACGTCTTCTGATTCTGTTTGCGAAGAATCGCGTGAATCGGGAGTGCTGTGAGCTGTAGGTCTATAAACAGTTCCGTCCATTGATTTCATGTTTGACTCTTTCTTCTGACGCTCTTCAGTGACACTCAAAGAACGAGAAATAGAAGAATCAGATTTTGTAGAACTCGTTCGACTCTTTGGACTAATTTGTATCTCCTCTTTGAGTGATGATGAAGAAGAAGACAATCTGAGTCTGTTCTCCTGTTCTAATTCCCTTTCAATACGTGAATAGACTTTACGATATCGCGGAGAACACGAAGAAAAGCTACCGAATAAAGAGCTGTCGTCTGTATCCAAGTCTTCAGAATCGATGCATTCGTGTGAATAACGATCAGATCGAGAGTCGAAATATGAAGTGTCGTCTTCGCCGTCCAATTGGGGAACAAACTCTGCTTTTTGACGAAGCAATGCCTCCCAACTGATTCCATCGAAAAATGGGTGATCTTTGACCTCATGGGCTCCTCCGGCACCCAATCTATCAATAGGATTGTGTTGCAACAGCTGAGCGATAATGTCTTTTGACTCATCACTCATAGGCCAGTCTTCTTCGTCTGGCCATTCGATCTCATCATTGATGACGTGAGCGAACAACTCTTCAGGTGTTTGTCCAAAAAAGGGGACACAACCGATCAAGAATTCGTATAGAATTATCCCTAATGACCACCAATCAACTGTTCTTCCGTATCCCTGTCTTAATACGACTTCAGGCGCCAAATATTCTGGAGTTCCGAACACTTGTTTATCAGTGAATTGTTTTGTTTCTCTGTCGAGATATCCCTCGGATAGAGTTGTGGCCAAATTCATTAAACCCATTTTGGAGAGACCGAAGTCAGTCAGCTTTATGTGACCCAATGCTGTGATCAACAGATTGTCCGGTTTTAGGTCTCTGTGGACGACACCAAAGCTGTGAAGATATTCTACGGCTAATACTGTTTCCGCGAAATAAAGTCGCGCCAAATCCAGAGGAAAGGGACCCATATTTTTGAGAAGAGTGGCGCAGTCGCCCCCTTCAACGTATTCCATTACTAAACATAAGTAGCGTTTGGTTTCGAAACTGCAAAACATTGAAACTACGAATGGGTTGTCTGTGAAGCTCATGATATCGCGTTCGGCGAACACCTGTTCCACTTGATTCCGAAGAACTAAATTCTGTTTATTAATCTTTTTCATCGCAAATCTTTGTCGACTTTCATGATGTCTGACCAGATATACGGCTCCATAGGCGCCATTACTTATCAATTTGATTGTCTCGTAATCCTCTTCTGAGGGCTGTTTCACTACTTCTCCTGAACTCTCGGCTGTCGGCTCTTCTTTTCCTGAATTATCTTTATTTTCAAAGTCAACCCCAATATCTGGTGATATGTCTGCCAACGGATCTCTATTAAGTCCTAATTTACTGATAATATACTGCGGAACAGAAACTTTGATGCCTTGAGTAGACTTTGCCTGTCCTTCGGCTGCTTCCAACAAACGATAAAACTCTTCGGGATCAAACTCAAGACATTCCAGTAAACGGGCCGGTCGTGAGACTATCACTAATAGTTTTTTAATGAGAGAACACAATTGATTGGCAGCCGATGAAGACTTTTCGCGACACTATTTACAAAAAATTCAAAATTAATTATAAAACAAATGAATAGAAATCAACAGAAATCAGACCTCAATTAGAAGTTTCTCCAAATTTTCAGACAATTCGAAGAAATAATGAGAAGTAATGAGTTTATCTTTGGATTTCTGAAGACAGTCTTTTGCCAATTCGATGACCTGATGGTGAGCAAACCGGAAGACCGCATCAGAAGCATTGGGACAATCGATGTCATCGATATTCTTCTGTTCGGTAATGAATTTTGAAAGTTTTTCCTCCATTTGTTGCGTCGCTTTTGGAAACCTTTCTTTATATAAGTTATTCATTAAAATCTTTTCGTTGTCAGCACTGGGAGACCGCACAGGACTACTCAGGCTTCGAGAACGGGGTCTAATCATTGGTGAATGCGATCGAATTTCTTCGTCAAAACTCTGATTACTTTCATTACTACTGAAGTGTTGAGCCGTTTCTGAACTGATTATTCTGTTGTGATGCGGATGTTGTAGAAGATTGTGATTCACCGGATGACAGCAGTGATGGCAATGGTGTACATGTCCTCCCATTATAGGGTGATAGGGCTCGTCGTGAGTCAAATGACACAATTGGTGTAACCTTTCCTGTGACGAACACTGAGACTATTTAACACACAATTAAAATCAGTCTCTAATCTCAATAAACACTCAAATAATCTTACATTAGAACTGTTGGGAGTATTGGTTCCATAACCAGATGAGGGTAAAGAGGCCACAGACCAACGCCTGCCTTCAATTTTTTTGTTGGTGAACACAAAATGATTAGACGGAGACATATTTCGAGGGCTTTCCAATGGACTGCCTTCACGTTTAAAACATTAATTTTAAATAAGTTTATTTCAAAACATAATAATTGATAATTACTTTGAGGTAACGGAGATCGGGGTAGTGTTGGAGATGTATTTGGGATCAGACTCTTACGGGCTGTGCATCGACTGAAAAGAGTTTAAATTAATGAAACGATTGTCCAATAAATGGAAGTGTTTTAAAACTTACTGCACTTTTCGTGTAGTGTTTGACTCTTTCTGTTAATAAATATAAACATTATTTTAGAGAAAATCAAAACTAAAATATCGTTTAAAACGTAAGCAAAACAAAGAAAACCGAAGGTTAACAACAATTTATTACTTTTAGGAACCGATTGAGTCGACGTTCCCTTTGTTTAAATGTTTCTCAAATATACTTAAAGTAATCTTTTCTTTAAATTATCAGAAAAACACTTTTCATCCAAAAGACTATAAGAGTATAAAAGTTGAGATTTTTAACGACTTTTTTGATACCATTTATATATTTATTGACAATAAATGAGAGAAAATTGGGATTAATTTAAAATCTAATCAATAGATCAATAGATCCCTGGAATTCATTACATTTGTTTCGACATTCAAAGGTTTAGACAAAGAAAGGATTAATTATAAAATAATTGTTTATCTAATTGTTGTCTAATTTAATGACAAATACAATGAAATACAATGAAATACCTGCGAAACTGGGAGTGAAGGCGCCGACTGTCCCATAAGTGATGTCCGGAAACGAACCAAATTCGAAGACTCGCCTAAAATATCATACATTTGTTGAGACTATTCTTTGCTTATCTTATATTTGTTCAGACCTGAGACGACATTAATAACGGATCCACTGCTCGAGAGATTGTGAGCATTCAATGTTGAAAGACTATCACGTCTTCGACGACTGATCTCCGAATTAGATAATTGTCTGCCGAATGAAGTGCGCGATCGATACCGATGTAAGGCTTGCGGCCAATGAGTTGAGTCTTCGCATGAAATATCTTTTCGATCGCTACCAATGCCTCCGATCGTTCCCGAACTGGTCTCTGACGCGGACTCCGCTCTTAAGTCCATTTAATAGTGTCAGAGACTGTCAGGTCTGCCACTCATTAAATCGATTCAATTGTTCTTCCATTTTATGTTTTGTTTATATTTGCAAACAAAAAGTCACTCAGAGTTGAGTCAGAGTTGAGTCGAGTCTGAGTTCACTCAAACACTGCAGTCATGGATCAGACGTCATATGCAGGCAATTGACTCATTCCATAGCATAGGGTTTGATAAATATTTCCATTCCATTCCCTTTTCCCAACATTTTATTCATTTAATTATTTATATATCGATTAAATATTTAGAGAAAAACAAAACGCAAATGATTTGAGTTAATCATTAAATAATTTTATTTAAATTAAATTAATGGCAAAAATATTAACATATTTTATAAGAATTACTAAATTTTTGGATTCAATTTGTTTTTCTTTTACCAGACTCTGGTAGAAGTGTTACAATTATTCTTATTCTTATTAATATCTCGATTGTCTGCTATAAATTTTAATCATATCTTTCAAGTTTTATTACACTTTAACCCTAATCGAGGATAAGATTTATAATAAAATAATAAATCTTTAATTTAACCACAAATTCAGTGATTATTTCCATAACAACTCTATAAAGGGGTTCAATAGAAGCGAAACGCTATTAGTGAATGAAAACCCTTTGAAATAATCATATGTTTGGATGTTTTCAACAATTATTATCTTTGACTTCAAAATGAGAGTCAATTATCGACCAATTGTTACCACTTTCAGACAATTATCTTCTCAAACAAAAAGTACTTAAAAATCTAACAGAATTTTCTCATTACTTAACATATATTTTGATTTCAGAAACAAAAGGACCGACAAATAAGACTCCGAAGAATCAAAGCCAATCAGTTGGAGATCAGACGCCTTCAAAAGAAACAAGTGGTCAGACATACGAATGTCCCGAATATTACGGTCACAATAAGGAGACATTCTATGACTATATGAACCTAATGTCTAAATATAGGCTCAAACAGCCATCAAATAAGAGTTAAATAGTTTTAATCGATTGAAATATTTTATTAGAAATTATCTGAAAATTAAACTAAAGTTATGTTTAACTCAAATATGACTCAAATATATATAGTTTTGAAAAAATAGAGAGAATTGTAATTCATTTGAAATCAATTTAAATGATAAGAGATATGACATAACTTGTGATTTGAAGTAAAACTAAATATAATTCGATTATAACTAAATCAAAGTTTTGCCACAACTTTATCTCAATTCAAAGTTTGTTTCAATTAATAAAATTGACATTAATTTTAAGAATTACTTCATTTTCCTATAAAATTGTTTTCATATAAATAACGAATGTTTTAATAACAGTTCAGTTTTGACCCAATTTTGCGATTTATAATTAAATTGAAATTTGTTCCAAAAGAAGAAGAAGAATAAGATAACTATTGGACATAAATGATAGCTAAAGACAATACTCTATGAATTAACAGAATATATATAAATTCATAAAATATAAAATCATTTGCGAAGAGAGTGGAAGCCATTCAAAGATAAGCTGATCTGTTGTCTGTTGTCTCTATTGGAATATCTGTGCCATTGTTTTGATTGGATTTTCTGAACGAACAAAATCTTCGGAAATTTGTGTATAAAATAAATGTTTTCTAATATTTATCAAATGAGTGGATAGTGTTGAGGCACTCTTCAAATTTCAGAGTAACGAATCAATACATTAAGACTAAGCGCTCATATCCTTCACTTCACCCGAAATAGTGCTGTAAAATGTGGGCTAAAAAACAAATAATTGAGTTATAATTGAAATGAGTTTAGACTTAATTCAAACCTTTTCATCGATAGTAAGATCTTCGAGGCTTTGAGTCAAGTCATCTTCGGTTCGCTTTTGTCTGTTCTCATCTTCCTCTTCAGATTCTGACGATTCTATTACTGTCTTAACATTAGTGACAACCGAATTATCAATGGATTTGACTCCAGTATTGTTCAGTGAACTGTCCTTAGGATTGGTGTTAAGAGTTGTTCGCATTTTACCCAACTTTTCATAGCAGGCATTACAGACGCGAACGGGTTTTGAAGATTGATTGGGTATTAAGAACTTATTCTTAGAACAATTACCACAAACAACATCTCCACAATTGCGGCAGTGATGCTGTTCGGCACAGTTATGTCAAAACAAAAATCAGTTCGTAATCAAATTGTCTTAAATTCAGAGCACATACCCGTCGGTTAAGAACAGTGAAGTGAGATTTCCTGCAATGCATGCAAATAGTGGAAGCGCTGTCCGGTACCCAAACTGCCGCGTGTTCTGCTGCCGGACGGTTCCCCGCTTTTGGCAAAAATCAAATTCAGAAAACATCTGAAAATCATATAAAAAATTATAAAATACTTCTATTAATGAGTTCTTCGACGCATTTGTTGATGTGTGCCATCCATTCAACCTTTTCAGTGGCTGTCGCCGCGTATACAGCAAACGATTTATTGGGAGTTCTGATGAGCCACCCATACCTCAAGTCTTTTAATTAAAACAAATGTTTTTTAATTTAAATATTTTTGATTATTTCCCAACTATTTACTGTCGTCGTCGGGTACGTCCTCTAGTTTGACATTTTCCAGTGGAATGATGTGCTGTCGATTGTATTTCTTCTTATTAATAATAATACTTCCATAAACAAGAATATCACTGAACAGAAACACTTGTCGAGGCTTTAGTTTCTTTCGACAACTTTTTGTTAAAATTCCTTAAAATCAATTGAAATCAATTAATCGAATCAAATCAAAACAATTAGTCATACCTTCGCCCACCAAAACTCTTCCTGGGATTGAGAGGGGCTTTAAATAAAAAAATATTTTTAATCAATACTTTAATTAACTAATTATTGGAACTAAAAAACTATTTAAGTTCTAAAAGATATCTCTTCTGAAAAGTTCAATAACTTAATCATTATTTCAAAATATCTGTCAATTTATTTATAAAACATTTGAGAGATTAAAGAGATATTGAATTTGATAAAGAAATCAATGAAAATCAATTGAATACCACTCCAGAAATGCCAAAACAGTTCTCGACGTTTGCGATCCGCCGGGCATTTGTCTCACTATTCACTATCGGATCAAATAAAAAGACAATCAATAGTTTTAATCGTATTTTAATTTAAATTTTTATTATAATAAGAATAAGGATAAAATGAAACAAAAATGATCATGACAATTTTTTAATAAATTAATTGAAACAATCAATACATACCAAGTTTGTCAACCATTGATTCTTAATAAAAATAAAAGAAAAAAAAATTTGTTTGAAAAGAAAATAATTAAATTAAAACTAAACGAAAATATATTAAAATTTAAAAAATAGTATCAATTAATTGAAAATATTGTTAATATGTTTATGAGTTATAAAAGTTATGGCTCTTTCTGTTTAGTCAATTGAGTGATTAGTCAGTCGATGGCACAGAGCCTATGAAATCCTCCCCTTTTGGACGGAATAACCATTCATTAGAATAGAATAGTATTAACGCCTTTTTGTGTAAAAACTCAAATCATATGAAGTTTTGGGAAAATATTGTTTTTTATTGAAATATTTGAGTATTTTATTCATTAATTAACATAAATTATATTAAATTAATCGATAATTATTATAAATTTATGACTCATTTGCATAAAACATAACGAACTCGTAATTAGATTTTTAAAAATTCAATTCAATCATAAGTTTCAACCAAATAATAACTTAATAATTTAGTCAATTAAACTGTAGTATCACTGATTATCACTGATTATCACTAATTATCACTAATTATCGTAAAAGTAAACAAAATTTAGATCAATTAAAATACGAGAGCATTACTGTTGAGTGAATAATATACTGAACATTGAGGGCCCACTAAATGATTTGATTTCGAGATTTTCTGTTTATTTCTCAATATTTTGTTATCTTTTCGTAAAACAAAACAAAAAATAGAGTAAAGAAGTCTTAAAACCATAAATACATTCTTCTATTGATCCCAAAGGATAACAGTTCTGAAAAGCTGTTCCCAAACATTGGAATTAAACAAATAAATGAAATTCAAAATAATTTAATAAACGATTAATTGATTGAAATTTATTTACAAAAAGTTTTAAATGAAATAAAAGACAATTATTTTGTTTTTTTGCCGATCGTTCCAAACGCTGATATGACAGTAGGTTTAGTACCGGTGGCCGCTGTCACAGGTATTACCACTTGAGGTCGCATTAAATTTATTGTATTTGATTGTGTTGTGAGAGAGGGAGGGAGAGAGGGAGCGTCCCATTTGCTCTTCTTTTTGGTTGAGTCGTTGCTATCACTTGTTTGACCCCTTTTAGTGCCCGAAATGAAGTCTACTTTAACCCTTTCCTTGCGTTCGCGCTCTCTCTTATCCATATCTTCTTTTTGTCGTTTCGCTAACTCTTCATAATAAGACTTTTCTGTCCAAACGTGAGGGTCGTAGACATCGGGCGGATAATTAGTGGCCATTTCGTCGATACCGCAGTAAGCGATCAGTTTCTCATAAATACTTGGATTTCGAAAGTCTTTCCGCTTTTGAATAATAGTATTCATATCATAACCTCTTTTCATCTTTTCGTGAAAACGAAGAATCTTTTCCTGAAGTGATTTCGAACACATTTCTTGTGGTTCCGATGGAATCAATATTTGATCCTCACTTTTGCCGCACAAAGACTTGTGATAAGAGAGGGGAGAATTCGGACGAAATTCCACTTCATTTCTATCATTTGTTTCTTCGGATACTTCTTTAAACTCTTTGTTTTCATCTAACGATTCAATTGATTTAAATATTGAATTTGAGGGCGAATTGGTCCGACTCTCCGCTAAATTTAACATCAGATCATTAATTTTGCCATTCATTTGGGTATTGTCATCGTTATTGTCAATTGAGTTATTATCGGAGTAGTCATCTGAATCAGAGTCAGAATACGTGTTTGTCAAAGAGGCCAACGCCGAAGAGGACGACCCCTTCCCTAATGAAGACATTTGTTTTATAAAACAAATTCAATTCAATTCAACGAAAATATGTGTTTTTATTAATGTTTTTATTAGTCGTTCAGAGATAGCGTTACTTACATTCACTACAAAACTATCGATAGAATTGATTACAGAATCTCTAATATTCTGTTCTTTCAGTCAACTCTTGAACACAAAAAAATGTTTTTACATTTGAAGTCGAAATGAAAGCCAAATAATTGAAAAAGAGCACCCAATATATATATCTTGAAACACATTTAAACCCAAGATTGCATTCACTAACTTTCACCAAATAGAACCAAATAGAAAAGTATCTACATTTATATACAGTACATTTATGTACAGTATGTAGTTTTGTAACATTTTCAGTATAGAAGAGAATCAATTTTGGCTTATTTAGAGTCACAATTGATTTATATATGAAATACCATTTTCAACATTTCAAACATAATTTCAAAATCATTTTAAAATAAATGAATATTACAAAAAGGAGAAACTAATCCATACTGTATTGAAAGAGTTCCTAAAATAAATGAATATTTTCTCAAATATCTCCCAAATATTAGACCAAGAAATACAAACAAAATAAGAAAGTAAATTTAATTTGAAATGACTAAATGACTCAAATGGTTTATTCGTTGCATTGATTTTATAAATGTAAAAATATTTACTGGAATTACCATTCGATGAGAAGTTTCAAAATACAAATGTTATGTTATTTAATATATTTTCAGTCATTTCATAGGATTTTGAGAATATTGTTGTCTTAATAAAATAAATGTGGAATTCGTTTAGATATGAAGCAATTAATTAAAAGATGAGTTTAATGAGATGTGCTCTGTTTTAATGGAAAAGTGGTGTATTCTTCTAGAGTTTTGTCTAAACAAACAAATTATTTATATTTGTTTATCAAATTGATTGCCATTTGATTGCCATTAGTTTTATTCGCTGATCAAAAGTCTATTACACCGATTGGACGACTAATTATTTGAGCGATCAATCTTTGCGGTCCTATTCTATCACAATCAAAACCAGTGATGCCTAACAGCACAGTATTTGCAAACACCAGAAACATTTTCACTTACTTTTGATCACTTTTCCTCTGAAACAAATGATCAAAGGTTGCACAGTTATACAAGTTGTACACATCAAAAATGTGTTGTCCTATGATATACCTTCAATTTTAAATGAATTTATTTGAAAAATGATTGAATGTCTCAATTTTATGATGAATTAATCAATAGAAAGGATTGATCTGTCGGTGAAATGGATCGATAGACATGTCTTAGAATTAATACATACTTTGATTGATCCAAATGTAAATATAATTCAATTATTGGTTTATTACATTTGATTAGTGTTTTTGATTCGGAATTTCCATAAAATGATAATAATTTATGTAAATGAAAGTCTAACCATTCATTTATGTCACTCAAAGACATTACTTTCCTCCAGAACTCAATTCTCTGAAAGTTATTTTCCAAATCGGTTTAAGGCTTATAAAAGGTTAACTCATTCTGTGTAAGGTTTGAGTTCATGTTTAGCTCTTTTCATTGCATTTTTATGCCAAACAAGCTATAGATAACCAGAAATTATCATTTTTATAGGACAATTGATGTAAGAAATAGGGGTATTATAGCTTTTCTTTATATTGAATTTCCATTGTTATAAAATTTGAAAATTTTTAAAACTATTTGAAAATTAAAAATAATTTCAAGAATGGAATTCAATGTTTTTCGATATTAATAAAGACGTGTTAATAATAAACAAATGAAATACGTTAATAATAAATAAAAGTCTGGGGGGTGAAATCGTCATCGGAAGATCTATATAGGGCCATTTTCAATTGTCCTTAAAAATAGCAGCGAATGAGAACTCATTGAAGAGATTATAATATACTCTAATATTGTCTTAAATAATAAATTAAAGCATTATTTCTATAGTAAATGAAATTCGATTCTTTCCTTTCATTTTATTATTTGTGCAAACATTTCACGAATTCAGGATTAGAGGCCATTATTCAACTTAAAGGTCAGTCAAACTTTTGACCTCAATTCAAATATTTTTTGCTAAACCAAAATCGATTTTCTCTGAATATGAAGAATATTTATTATTACTGATTCTATTTTTTAACTCAAACTTTTATTACACTTTAAATATTGGCAAAGGATCAGGTAATCTAAAGCCTGGTCTTTTAAAATGAAGTGGATTTTCACAACAAATCTTTTGAAGAATAGTTTAACTGAATTTCAATGTTTAATACAAAAAACTGATATATTTATTGCCAGAAAACACAATTATTTTTAGGTGAATCCGATTATTCTCATATCATTAATAATACTTAGTTTCTGATCTTTCGTTCAAAATTTAATAACAAAACTAAATCTTTTTCTACTTGATAAAAATCGTCGAATTCATGAAAATTTTTGTATATTCTGTTTCTAAAAAAAATAATCATTAATTCATTCAAAATAATTCTCTTTCGACACTATTTGTGGTTCCAATAGAGAGTAAGCACTGACTGAATGCCATTTTTACAGACATTACCACTCATTCAGAGATCGACAAAAAGGTTAGCACAGAATTCAAGCGGAATCAGAATAAAAAACAAGATTTTGAGGTTGGCATGGTAATCTACTACAATAAACATAAACGAATATTTTCAAAATCATTCATTTTTATAAATATGGCTCATTTTTTAAACTTAGACCCAAAAGAAACTTGACCCATTCATTAATTTTAAAGATAAACAGGATTTAAACTGAAAGGTGAATTTCAAGATGTCAGTGATGACCAACAAATTTCGCAAAAATAAGAAAAAGCCTTCAATTTTCGTTTAATCATCGAAAAAATTAACACTTTTAATACGAAGCAAATATATTGAACCAAAGCTTAAATGAAAGGGATGTTAATCTAAATGGGTATAAATTCTTATGCCTTAACATTAGATACTCATAACAAACTTTCAAAGTGTCCATCTCTGCGCTAAAATTCAATTTCATTGCAATCAATACATTGTAGAGCTGCTCTTCTTTCAAAAAATAGGACCTAAAGGATGAAAAATTGCAGTTTTATTCAAACTTATATTTTTTCTCAAACTATATATCGATTTTATATTATTTATTCCACAAAATGAGAAAGGTTAGAATACATAAAACTCAGACACTTATTCATATATTAAGCGTAAATTTAAAGGATTTATAAATCATTTTACTGACAATTTATCAAAACAGAAAGTTATTCAAAACAGCCAGTATCATTTTACCGCCCCTTCACCATTATCTTAAAGCCTCGCCTTTTGAAGATAAAGATGTTAAAGAAATTAAAGGTGTATTTTGAAATAATTGGCGCACTTTTAGATTATTTAATTTAATTTGAGTTTAAATCTCATAAACACAAGACTTTATTAGAAAAAAGGCTTTAAATGAATATAAGGTTTTATTGGTTTTTATTTGTGAGAAAAATCAATAGAATTGATGGCATTTAAGGTAATAATCTGTAAAAGTTCTCAAATTATCAATCAATGATTCAATCATTATATTGATATTCGATTATTTGTATATAATGTACTTAAGTAATCAATAAACAAGAACCAGGAATAAATAGAAAAGAAGAAATTCGATAATTTATTGAAGAATTATATAAGTTTTACACAAAATTTATTTGCGTTCAAAATTTGGTCGTTTTTTATTTGTTTTGGTCCCAAAATAATAATAATTTTGATTATTATTATTATTATTAATATTATTACTATTATTCAGATGCAAATAAATGAGCTTTTTCTCATTGATAAAACAGAATAACAATTGTTATTTGTTATATGCTTTTGGAAACATTAATTGATTTTCAGTTGAATTGTTAGTAAATTAACTCTAAGAGGGAATCGATGTAAATGTGAGCACAACTGAGTCTCGTTTCCAGAGAAGCCGGTAATCAGTAATAAATTTAATTAAACCAAACATTCATAGAATCTCTTTAAGTGATATAAATGTGCAAATAGTGTTCACAAATCTCTTCATTTTTATTAACTTTGAGTTCTTATTCCAAAGATTTGATTACGATTTTTGAATTCAATTATTTGAGAAAACTTGAGGTCAAAAGCCATCGATTTTGAGGAACGAATCGCAGTTTTCGCGTAAAACCACTTATAAATAGAAAATCTAAGTTTTGAGCACTTGTTTGAGAAAACAATTGTTTTTTGAGTAAAAAAAGAAATTCTTTGCAATGATTTGTACGAACAAAATGTTAATAACAATCGATGTAACGATAAAATCGTATTAAAGATACTCTACAATATCACAACGAACGTGAGGACACGAAGAACCACTCCTTAAATGGTTTGCTTCACTGTTCCGATTCAAGTATGGAAATAATCGGATGAAAGTGCTTTCAATGTTCTGTGTGTTGTCGTAATTGGAAGTGGCATTTGTCACATCCAGTGCTGCCACAGAACTTTCTGAACAAAAGCCCACATTTTCTAACCTATGGCTCTGTATTCCTCCTAAACTCTGTGCTCTTCTTCTGGTGTTTGGAACTGCGAGTTCTGTCACTATTTATTAAATAAAGGGGTCATTAGTAACGGATATGACATTTGAGTGAACAAACCTCTTGAACGGTCGGTGTCGTCGTCTTCATAGGAGGAAAAGTCATTTGCGTTATGTTTATGAAAGTTGTGTCGAATGGCTTTGGCATAAGAAGTGTCATCAGATTCCAGTGCTCTCACGTTAGCATTGATTTCAATGTACGGCTCCTCTCCGCTGACGGGAGACAAGAATTCTGAGGTTTGTTTATAACTAATACTACTATTAATAGAAGAGTCGGTGCTCTTAACGCTGTCGGTCTTCGATCGATTCATAGAAAACTTGATTTCTCTGTTATTATTGTGTTGTTTGTCGATCAGAGACAGTGCTCGCAGTGATAAAAGTTCGGATGAGCTCTCCTTTACTCTCTCTTTAACCAATTGTTGGTCAATGTTTTGTTCACTAAACTCAGGACAGGACTCGGGTTGAGGTATTTGTGTCACTTCAGTCGATACATCAAATGAAGGCGAAGCTGATAATGATGTCACTCTTAGACTGTAAACCAAATACCAGTCAAGAGTCAAACATTAACAAAATGGACTCAAATGGATCCAAATAAGGAAATTCCTTTTGTCAGACATACCTTTCATATGGACTCCATTTCGCAGATATTTTTTCGTTTTCATTATTTTCAATGCATTTCTTATCTTTGATATCAGGGTCTATACCGATGCCAATACCACTTCCAATACTACCGATTATTTGTTGAGTTTCCGCTTTAGTTATAACAAGAGATGATTCTTCTAATCCCCTCCAGCGGAATGTCAGGGCTTCCAATTCGTACGCTTTCTATTCAAAATATTTTATAGACATTTATCCCATAATTCAAATTCAAATACTTTTTTTACATTATTTTATAATACATTTCCTTCACTAAAAAGTTCAATAATATCTCAACCGAATGAATGAATGAATTTTTATCCAAATATATAATAATTTCTTACATTTTATTGATATTTCCAAAACTTGTATCAAAATCTTTTCATTCATTCAAAATGTAATTCATTAGATAACCTATATTTTCGTTTAACCAGCAAATGCTTTTAGGCCTTTAATTATTGAACAAGATGATTATATCATGATCACATTGAAAAGAATTTAAGTAAGATTATTATTGTAAACAAAAGATGAGCTAGCTTAAAATATGATGATTTTCGCTTCCATTTTTATTATTTCACTGGTCCGGGACTTGTGACAGTCTATACATAAAGAATACATATTTTTAAATTGATTATTTTCATTAAATATAATTGACACCATCTTTTCTCAAAATATCAGTCTGACCCGCTTTGAACTAGATCGGTATTAAAAGAATATCGGTTTTAGCTAGAAAATTTTGCTGCACCGGTAGCTTCTATGGGCATTTAATGCTAAAATACCCACTAATAACAGAATCACTAATAGCTGAAACCCGGATATAACCAAAACAAATGATCATTAAACATTATTAATCATTAAACAACCCATATACTACCATGTACATTATAAAATAACCCACGAATAACAGAAACGACAAAATTTCAATTATTGAGAACAAAAACAACTTTTTTTGAAAGAAAATGAATTAATAAATGTCCCAGAATTGATTAGTTTTACAAATAACATATCAATAATCGAATTAATTGGTGAAAACTTATAGAATGATTACGTAATGTATATTTTACATGTTATTTCACTCCCCACTAATAACCAGAACCGTTAATAACCAGAAAAATCTGGTCGCACCAAAAATTCGGATAAAATCGGGTCAGACTGTTATGTCTGAAATTAATCTTATTTTCACCATTAATTTTATTGTGTTGACTTTAGCCAGAATCAATGTTAAATTTTTAAAAATCAGTAATAAAAAAACTTAAATAAATTTTCAACTTTTAAAAAAAAAATAAGAACAATTGTAATTAAATCGATCACAATGAATCTTACCTTCAAGTTTCGAATAATTTAACTTGATTGATTATGGAGTTATGGATATTTTAACATAAAAACTCAATTTTCTCAAGAACTATAAGGTCTACAAAGTTCTAATTTTGACTGTTGGACCCAGAATACATCCTAGATTCTTATAAATGTCAGATTTATTCAGAATATCTATTTTCAAAAATGTCCATATTGGATAGTCAGGGGAGAGCCCACACCAAATGCTAAACGCTCTAATAGGAACCACTTTCTTTCAGCCCCACCCTGTATATATATAACTATAAATATATATACAGAAATACAAACCTGACCAAATATTTAAATCTTTATCTTAATTAGAGTTTATATAATGTAATTAATAATTAGTATTTAAAATTTATAATATAATTTATCATTATAATGATCTTAAAGTTGACCTAGCCAAAAATTGAAAATTTCCATGTTTCCATGGTTTTTCCCATTATAATTACCATAGGGAACAAATATCAGAAAAACTACCTTGGAAAAAAATTTGAAAAAAATCAATTTTTACAGGTTTTTTCTAGTTTTTTCTTTGATTCACTGTGAATGATAAGCATAATATATGTTATCATGAAAATTCCTTAAATTATTCTTCAAACTATCAAGATAATTAACAAAGAAATCGGCCATTTACTCCGTTTGTAGACTTGTATACACCCAAACCCATTTAAGATTTGAATTATACATACAGTCGATTTCAAGTAAAAAGACCACGATGAAAATTGGAATAACTTTTATCTTGGTAATTCAAGGATATTGTTTAAAAATGTGTAAGCTCCCCCCCTAGAATCTTTATATGGAATCCATAGAGGAGAAAGAAATGAACTCAAAAACGGAAAAAATATCTTAAAAAGTCTTGTAG
>JAQIXD010000970.1:0-18813 GCA_034699985.1 Minunthozetes semirufus | reverse complement strand
GGAGAGCATCCCCACCTAACCAAAGAGACTTTCTTATTATTTATTAGTTATTCGCGACTTTTAAGTTTACTATTCGATTAATAATTATAAAATTACAGTTTATTAAAATAACTTATTTTTGGAGATACAGAAGTTGTTGTATTGGAGACTGAAAGCCCAGGTTCGAATCCAACCCTTACCACTTTTTATTTTTACTTTTTAATGGTAAATGATCTATAAATCATTTCTACGACCACTACTAACATAAATTTTAATGAATTTATTGCAAAGAATATTCTCACCTCTTATATAAAACCTTTTTTCTACGAAATCAACCTCTGATTTAATAAATAGATTTTGAAACAGTCTTTCCTTTAGTTAAAACTTATAACTAAATCAGAATTTAAATATAAAATCTGATTATTGCGAATAATACCCTGGCAATAGAGTGAAATATTGTATTGTGGCATCTTTTCGATCCTTCAAATCACTTGAATCCATCTCATGATTGAGGAAAACTGATGAAAATATGATCGGAGCAAATGTTTGACAGATATGTGAAAATCGTTTGCCAAACATTTGTCTCTCTATTATTCAAATGGTTTTCCAATCCGTAAATCATATCAAACATTAGGACAACAAATATAGATATTGACGTCAAAGGGATGTAAAAAGTTTTTCGCAATACATTTGAGTTTAAAAACTCTGATCTCAAACATCAGTTATTCCGGGAATCCATTGCCTTATAATGTGTTTAAAACTCAGAGTAAAGAATAAATAGAAAGAAGAGTAGGAATGGGCTGAAAATGGATGGATTGGATCGCAATATACGATACCAACCATTATGTGAACCATAAAATAAGTGATCAAATATTTACTTAAGAAATGTGAATCAAAACAAACAAAATGATCATAATTTCAATGGTGAATGTGATCCGTGATGTGATCCCCACCAACATTTGCTAACAACTATAAACTTGTATATTTAGACGTCAAACAACACCTATAAAATTGACAACTTTTCCGACAAATACTCTTATATTTGAAGGAAAAAAACTCTTCTTTTGGTTCAAAAGAGAAAAATTATTTTCATTCAAGAAATGAATAAAAGATAAGCAAATCTCAAAACCCATTACGAAAATTATCTTTAAAATTCTTTGACTCAAGAAATACTCCTAACCATTGATCAGAGCATTTGATGTTAAACATTTTGTTGAGTAATTCAATGCATAAAAACATTTATTAGATTTATTGCATAAACCGAAGATACAATTCTTCACAAATATTAATACTATTATTATATTAAAGAAACATTTCTTACATTTTTCATCAAAAGTGTTGAATACATAATATATTTCACAGATTTGCCCGGAGCTCATCTACCATAGCTTTTAAAACTCAAAACCATTTGTTATGAAAGTGAATTGAATAGAGTAAGCTAGCTTATTTTAAATGCAAAATTAGTTTATCTAAAAATTAATATTTAATTCAATTTTGCCGAAAATTTTGTGGACAACAAAACAAATCTAAAGAAAGTGATAAACATTTTGAGTGCTATTTGACGAGTGATGACAAAGTGGTCGCCACACGAAAACCCAATCAAACGCCTCCTTTCACCGCATCTTTCCATTGAATTCAATAATTTTAGTTTAAGTTTCAAATTAAGAATTGAATTATTCTTTGCATAAAACTTATGTGAATTCATATAATATTTGTTGAATGAGTTATTTATTGAAGAAATGAATAAATTGAATATCAGTCCCATTATTAATGTGGAAAATAGTGAAAAAATAGTTTTAAGATTATTTTTATTTCATACTTAAAATGTTTGTCCATCGATATGTTTATTGTGCAAAGATTAATAGGTGTGAGGCAATAATAAATGATCAGTGTATATCTTTTCCAGAATTTGTTGTAAGAGTTAATATCTAAAATAATTTTGTTCAATTCACTCATCATTCTGAGCGCTTTTGCCAAATCTATAGAAAATCCAAAAGTTATTTAATGGTTTTCTTATATCAAAATAAGTGTATTTTAGGTTCTCTTCCATTGTTTTGAGCTTTTAATGAATCAACTGATAAAACGAATTCACAAATTCTTCATTATAAGAAAAATCTTCATTGTTCATTATATGAAAGATTAATTTGAACTAGATCAATTTATTATAATAAGAAATAACATAATCTTGGAAATAATTCTATTTTTAAAGCTTTATTTGAATATCATTAATAAATGTAATGCGTGTATGACTAGTGGCTATTGGGTAATACCGGGGAAGTGCAATAGGATTTCGTTTATAAAATAGAGTTTTCGAAAATCCCTGATAAAAACAAATATAATTTGAAAAATCCAATTTTACTATAATGATAATTAGTAATATAAACTAGCAAAAGTCACGAATAGAATTAATGGAAAATAAATTAGATAAAACAGGTTCATACCGTCAATCACTGGTTATTAAACCGCATTTTATCAAGCATAATTCAAATTAAATAAGCTGTACTAGACAAATTACGAATTCAGAATTGAAAAGATTATAACCTTTGGTTACGAAAAAAATTTCATACTATTTTCTAACCATTAAAATGTGGTTTTATAGTCCATTTTGAATACTTGTTATTCATAAAAAGGCTAAAAACTATTATACATTTTATGCGGAATAAACTTTTATTTACAAAATAGTGTCAAATATTATTCAAAAAAGAGATTTACAATAATAGTGTTGAGAATGATATAAGAATATCCATCAAATCTGTTCATTCATACAATGATATACCAGTGCTATACCACTGCCATAAAAGAACCATAAAAGCCATCGCAAGACATGCGAACCAATAGCTTCCCATTCATCGCAAGAATTCCGTATTTTTTGGGCAAAATTTAATCAAAAGTAAAATAACTGGAAATACGATACGAATCTCTAAAATGGGAAATACGTCCAAAAGAGCGTAAAATACAATTTTTAGGCAAATATTAGACGAAAATATCATTTTAAAAAAGAATTGCACACAGAATAAGATGAGACACAAAACAGGCAATCAATTGGAGGAAAGGATATATCATATATTAGAGCAAAAACCTTCAAAATTAGGATATTTTTCGTTTTGCTATGAATTGTATTCAAAGCGTAAACCAATTCAAAACTCACAGCGAATTACACTCAAGAATGTGAACAAAACACTAAGAATTCATATCAGCTTTTATTCAATATATTTCGCATAACTTTTTTTATTATTATTATTATTCAGTCCTCAGAAAACTCGGGCACAAGTTTTGTGAAATATCAGGTAATGTGTGTCCACTTTCACACCAGTTCACATTGCATTTTACGATTGACTGGATTCAAACTCTAGCAGATCAAGGGTAATATTACCGACAAATTATCTAATTTAATCTTGCTAACTAAGCAAAAAGATCAAATCTCACCAGAATATAACACATCAATTACCTAATGTGCCAACAAATCCCTAAAATCAGTGGTTCTATCGATCAAATTAAAAGTAATCTTGTACAAAAGCTTGCGAAACTTTTGAAACTTCAAATATGAGCAAGATAAATAATTGAAGAAACTTGGAATTACTTGAGTCTAAAGTGAAAAGTTTTTATATTTGAAAAGTTCATCAAAATTTCAAAAAATGAAAGCAAAGGAATTCGAGTCTCAATAAAAGGCAATAAAAATTTCATTTATTGTTTCCCACGAAAAGAGTCTATTCCTGTGAAAAAAGAAAAGCATTTTTCAATTGAATCGTTTGTTGAGTGAAATTTTGCGGTCGATTTGAGTGCCAGAGTCTGTTCAGCACAATATCTATGATTTAGGGCTGAGTTAGTCGTCCAAAACCAATATTGTGTCGAATCGACGCATACTTTTATTCCGAGCCTTTTGTCAGCGGTTGTGATGATTGCTGTGAAGACTATAATGTCATGACTTAAATATGGAAAATAAGACACGACTGGAAGGCATGGGATGTAGTGATGAGCGAAGAAAAAAGGAGAGACAAGAAAATGCAAACAACTATTAGTAACACATGTTTTGCCAACAGATTCACTGACAGACCATAGGATCTGAGGAGGAATCCCATTATACGCACGGCTTTTGTCTGCAACTCTTAAACACATATCCGACAGAATCGGTGATCAAAAATGAATCACTCGTTTGAACGTCAGTTCCCAACGTCCAGTGTTAGGGCCATTTTGATACAATCTTTGATAAAATAAGACCCAGTTCAGTACCTTGTCAATTTTGCATAATCTATCTCATTTAACAAGATAGGGCTAAAACCTTACTTATCTGTTCTTATTTCCGAATTCTGGAGCTGTGCCTCAATTATCTGAACGGCTCTAATGTTGGCAAACATTGGAGACCACTGGCTATTACTGAGAGCCTTAACATCATGTGCTGTGCGATCGGACTGTATGTGCAAACATTGTGTAACAGACGTGAATCGAATTAAAATGCAATGCGATTGCAATGACTCACAAAAGGAGCGAAACCCAAATGCTTTGTGAGGACAGCACTCAACGCATCCCTCGATATGGTCTTACAATCACTGCTGATGTCTGAACATTAAGTCACTGATTGTTAAACAGATTCGGATCTGATTTAACGAATCAGAACTAAAGATCAAATAAGGGAACGACTCTTCAAATGACATTCCGGACAAACCAAATGAATCAATTGATTGAGATGATCAGGAATGTCCTCAAAAGTCTTCTATTTCTATAACATTGCAGACAAGAGCAAAAACATCGATGGTCAATATAAGATGAATTTCCGTTTGTATGACAATTACCAGAAGAATAAATTGAAAATCATGTCCTATTGGTTGATAATGATCTCCGATAACAAGCAACAAATACCAGGTTTAGAGCTTTGAAAACTCAAATCTATTGAATCGAATGATTTTAATTAGCCTTTGATTTCCGATTTGCTCTAAAAAAATCTCAAATATAAGGATTTGAAGTAAAAGTCTCTAAAAAAACTCAAAACAAGATATCAAATGAAACTACGAAACGACACAAAAAAAAAGTAAATATAAAAAGGAGTATCTCCTGGATTCCAGGCCGTATCGTTCAAATATAAGCGGGAGTGGAGTAAAAAGCAAGAGTAGATTATATCCTTCAAAACATTTTCGTTAAAATATCCCTTTGAAGACAATTAGAGTAAAAATCGTTTCCTTTGATTTTCCTCTCATTCTTCACAAACTTTTCTCATAAATGACTTTAAATTTAGTGTTGAAATCAAATGTTATCTCAATTGTCACCGAAAGAGAAGAGTTGTCACAAATGCAAACACAGACCAACTTCTCAACTAATGAGAAAAAAAGTCAGCAAATTCTTCACATCATGTCTTGCCTTTGGTTTTACCACTCATTCCTTCCCTCCCTTCCCTCAACACAAAGATATTTACAGAGAAAAAAGTCTAATTTGAAATTTAATCTGATCTGAAGGCAAACGAAAGTTTGATTGAAGCAAACATTTAAGACATAATTGTTTGCAGGAAAAGTCTATTTACAAAAACAAGATCAAAACTTATTAAAAAAGGAGCTCTTCGTAGATGTAATTGTGTTTTTCATCATCACTTCTCAATAAAGTTATCCTGGAGTTTGTGATTAATTAGTTTCGAGTTATTAAAGTAGAGTTCATTTAGTAAAACCAATTGTCGGAGTAATGAACGCATCTTTTGTGAAGACAGGTTAGCCCTGAACAACATCGTGGCTCATCAAACCATGAACAAGATCCATTTTCAGAGTGACAGTATGGGCCTATTCCACAATAAAAGTTAACCAAACTATCAAGATACTTATTCAATAAAAATACCGTTAGCAAAGACCAGGAATATTTTGCACAAATAGATTAAAACAATAATTAATAATAAACTGTTTTTACTCATATTTGCACAGAATTTGTTTCATTAAAAACAGATAATTAATAACCACTTCTGTGAAGTGTTTTGAAATCCACAGGTTTTTTGCTAATTTCAGTCCTAAACAAATACCAAACACAGTTTGCAGACAAAATGCTGTCTAAATACTCGACTTCTGCTCAAAACAAGTTTAAACAAAAAACTGAATTCAAAACCAAAAATGAAAATCATTTTGAAATTCAAACAAAAGACTAAAAAATCGATTTTATGACTAAAAAAAGCGAAGAAAACTCAACCATTAAAGTGAAATGTTCTGCAAATTAAGACTTTAAGCCATTTAAACAAATTATGAATTTGAGGCTCATTTGAGTGCTGGTGAAAAACCTAATGATAATGTGGTCTTTCACTCATTAACTCAGACTCTGATTCAAAACTTTCTTCATTAGAACCCCTTTTCTATAGCTATGATATGATATGTAATAATAATAGAAAAAAAAGTTTTCATACATTTAATACATTTTCATATAATTTATATAATAGTCTAATAAACCGAAACATTTTTTCCACTCGTTTTCCAGTAATAATAATTATATTAAAAAACTTTGTGTTTCGTCTAATAAATGCACTTTTATTTCATTTATCATTTCTCGTCTTAATAAGCATTAGCTCTGAGGACAGACATATCTGATAACGGGATGAGTGATAGCTATGTTTGGCTAACATCTCATTACATCATTTCTGGCTTTCATTAAGGGTTTCCTCTTTTTATTTGAAAGATAAATAAGAAAAATGTTTAATATGTATAAGAAATGAGTCGTTTTTCAATGAGAAATGTATTTCTTTGATCTTCTATTCGACTCTTTTGTAAACCTTAAACATCAATGAGGTTTGCATTCATTCAAATTGTGATTTCACTTCACTTTCGGATCAATTAATCAATAGTTTTGAAGAAAAAACATTAAAATAGTTAAGAGTCAGACATTATGTTTGAAATACAAAGGAACTGGGTTAAGTACCAATCACATTTTTATGAACATGCAACTTTGCAATTATAATTTGGATGCGTAACAGTTGCTCGTTAAGAATGGTAGACATAATTAGCATATTTATTATGTTCAAACAGAAAGGATTGACTTAACCTGAATCAAAACTAACCTTTTGGTGATTACATGGAATCGTGTCTAACATTTCTCTCTTATGTTTTACTAATAAACAGTTTTCAAACTTTTTTTCAGTAAAATTATGCCTCGATTTATATGGAATTATTTCTTCAGGAATTACTTTATTCAATCAAAATCAAAACAAGATATAAATAAAGGAAATATTCTCAAAACTATTCGAGGAATTGTAGAGAAAAATATTGAAATTCTCTCCGGAATAATACCGAATAAAGTTATAGACATCACTAATATTACAGCGATTTATATGCTATGAAAAAATCTATTAATCATTCGGTAAATAACAGCCAATAGTCTAATGTTAACGATATTTACTGTTTGTTTGACACAATTTATATGATTTGTCTGTATTTTATTGATATATAGCGTATATTCTTATATGAATTCGCGGGTAATAAAAATTTATTATATTCTCGGCTCAAAGTATTTATATCAAAGATTAAGACCAAACTCATTGGTAGAGGCCTTTCCCTTAATTCTGTGCTAAAAGAGAAAATATGAAATTTGATCCGATTTTCTATCATTGAGTTTCTAAAAAAATAATTCACAAAATACCACATCATTTATCACAAGATAATACTTTTATATGCTTTTATTGCATTCACTCTGCCTTTCATTAGTCGCTAAAATTGATTTCTTCGGTATTAGAGGGAACGCCACTAAAAACTGTTTCAATTTAATGCAATCAAAAGCATATAATTAGTCACTAATTGTATTAAAAGAAAACTTTTAGACAAATAAAGTCGGAGTAAGGGATAGGTCTGACATAGGAATCAAAGGCACAGAATTTTATATACAATAAGAGGCAAAGAATTCGTTAATAAAAGTGTGGAATCACTGCTATATTTCAACTACTAATCAATGGTTGTATTAGTCAGCACTGGAACTACTATTTGTGACCCTTTTCTCAGGCGATCCCTTCAAACAAATCTTGTGCTTCAAATGACTTTTAATCGAAAGCATTGAACCGAAAGAATTTGCTCATAGAATGGGATCTAATCGGTAGAGAAGATAATATAAAATGCAGTTTTCAGTCAAATGTCTTATAAAGAGTGGAAATTCTTTGATTTTTTTTGCTCCACTCGTATGTCAGTGCAGTCATTGGCTTCAGTCTATCGTAAAGTATTTAATCCGAGGAAATTTGATGACTTCATGAATTAAATATCGATATATTATATAATAAGTTTGTGTTGTGTTGTGTCGGCGCAGAATAAAATGGCATTACTTTCAATGGCCGGGTATTGAAGGCGAGGAATATTTTCTTCAGACATGATATCAATGGATATAAATAACAGTTAATGGAGTGACTGACGAACTGAATCCAAAATTAATGTTAAACTCAATGATAGACAGGCTTTGGAGGGCTGAATAGGGCTGAATAGCGAGTAAAACTAATTTTCAATTCTGTATCCAAAGAATATTCTTTGAGACACAAATGTGTTTCCAACACTTCATTTGAATTTACAAAATATAATACAATATTTGCGAACATTTTATCTGAATTTAAGTCATATTATTCTCGAGTGAAGTCTTCGGAGAAAATACTTATTTATGAATCAGTTTTTGAAATTACGATTAAATTGAAATCAAAATCAAGTTTGAAATCTTCGCCATTCGATTGTCGAGGAATACATTCAATTGATTTTCAATCAAACATTGAGAACAAGAATATTTACAGCACAAGACTGACTCAATTTACTCCTGAATCGTTAGGGATGGGCTGAAAAAAATAGTTTAAAACTGAATTTTCATTTAGTTTACTCCAGGGTTGAGCTCTGAATTGTGAATTGAGATAGATACTTTGAATTCTATTCAAATACTTTGAAAAAAGTTGATTCACCAAGGGATAGAGTCTGCAAATTGTCAGCAAATTGATGGAAAAGTAGCAAGAGCAAAATGTTAGAGCTTGCATACCATTAACAGTTTGAGAGTTACATTAAATTGGTTTTGAAAGGGTAGACAAAAAATCAGAATAAATGAATAAATGATTGAATAAACTGATATCGAAAGTTATTTTTGCATTCGATGTTCAAATCGGATCTCAATTCACATATCAATTAAATTGTCTGACATTTTGCTCGACTCTATTAGTTATGAATAAATGGAGAACAGAATCTAATCTCTAATCAAATTCTCCGTCGACTCTAACCTTAATTTTGATGTCAAAAGGAAATTACTTTTTCTAACTCATCCGACAAGTTTTGGCTCTCTATTGCATACAAAACTAAATTAGAATTCATAGACTATGTATGAGAGGAGAGGCTATAAACTAGTAAAACACACAAATAAACTTCCTGTTCATATCCTATTCAAGTGTCAGAGGAGTTGGAAATTATATTTCACACAATTCTGGGTATATTTGAAGAGAAAATTCTCATTTTTGAGGCGAAAATATTATATAAAAATATATATTAAAAATCAATGAAAAAACATTTGCTCTGAAGAAGTAATAAGAAAAATATGTCCACAAAAAGACGTAGAGAAGGAAAAGACGATTAGAGATCAGTTAATACGGAATATAATAGCGCCGGTATATAGCTGTGGGAAATCACGATAAAACTGTTCACTCCATCAAAGATATGGCTCTACTCTAAGAGCTCGAGGAAGACGTTTTCAGACGACATCAAACACAAGAAAAGTGATGACAAGTGTGCGAATCGAGTGACTGAATCACACAAATAGTCTCTAATACTATATATCTCTTTTTGTGTCCAATATTTGCGATATATTTGAAGCAAAAACTCTGTTAAGAAGTCAACTCTCATACACACGAGAATTGAGTACAGAATCAAATATAATAGAAAACTATGCGAAAGAATAAGGCTGTGCTTCTGCCGTTCCCATACATATGATTTAGTGTAAGGGATTGTATCGGCAGAAGAGACTAACATTCCTCTGAACTACACATATATGAGAAGTGATCCGAATAGAAGTCAACTGAAAATACGTGAATCAAATAATTCATGAAAAACAGGAGCAATCGGTTATCATAACTATTCTTCTTTAGTCTCTGAAACTACTTCTTTACAGACAATACATACGCAAAGAGAGGACTAACAAAACATTACTGAAGGGAAAGGCTCTGAGAATTTCTAATATCCAAAAGAGTTGAGTGAAAAGCAAAACAAAATACAATTCATTTTACTTATCATAATATCATTGAAAATATTGTAAACAAAAAAAAAGTTAATACAAAAGAAAAGTCTTTGAAATCAAGTGATGTGTCAATAGAGAGAAGAAAATCATATGAAATGATAAATCGTTTGCAACTTTGCTTCGCTCAGCCCTTGTTTTAGTTCTTATTATGACATTTGGCTCTCAATTCAATATTCAATCCAATATCGGATCGGAATATAAATACAGGAAAAGCGAAAAGTGAACGAAAAACACAACTTTTAAGAGAAAGAGAAACAAAATTTCATAAAAAAGTATTTTTTAAATCTCTTTAGATGTTTATGCCTTTCAAAGAAGGAAAGGGAGGAAACGGATTATATTAAAAACATTGAGAGAAATATGTTTAGAGTTTTTCGATGTCTTTCACGAAGATTTAAAATCCAAGAGAATTCATAGAAATGTTTTTTCGAGATAAATGTAAAGTAAAAATTCTTGAGTTTATTGAATGACAAGTATTTTATTCCATGAAATCTAATTCACAGTACATTTGAAATGAGAAAAGAAATGCCAAACCATTGGATGAGAAGAAAAAACTATTTTATTTTATTTATAAGTTTATTATTGCAATCCATCGGATGTCTGTCAACCCCGGGAGTCGATCAGCACTTAGGCTCTCCTCCGAAAACATATAAATCGACTTTAAATCGAAATTAAATAAATTCCGAATCAAATTGAGTGACAGAACCGCACATACATAGAGCTCAGGTATAGTCCTTTTTTGACTTTCATAAGAGTTGGGGAAACATTTCACACAATTTTTCAATTCTGGACTCAACTATCAATCTATAAGATCTCGAGTAGTTTTGTGGCCGAAAAATACTTGAAAATAAATACCGGAGTCATTCACAAAAGTTTTGTTGACTTCTTATAAGTATTTCTCTTTTGCTGAATTGATTGGAAGTACTTTTCTCTATATTAAAAATAAGTGTCGACTCAATAATTTTTATTTGGTTTGTTGAGTGTTTCACACACTTGATGAGCACCTGCTTTATTGCCTGTTCTCCCATTCAAACAGATAATAAAAGTGTTGAAAGATTTATGAATAAAAGTAAAGTACTGTTCAATAGTTAGAATACTTAGAGCACAGAATTCATAGATTATTAGAGTTAACAATATATGGATTATACATTAAAATTGAAATAATTAACAAATTATCTTGATAACTTCGGAAATTTCAGAAATATTGCCGGCATTTCACTGAATTATTCATAAAAATTTCCTTCATTTATAAAAAGATGAAAATTTTTATATCATTTTACTATTGATATAAAAAAGGATATTATTCTTCAAAAACTCATTAAAATAATAAATGAAATACTTTTTTGAATTAATTTAATGAATAATATTTACAATTGAATTGAATATCATTAACCGATTTTTCAGAATTATGAGTCAGGTCTTTGTTATACAGAATATTCTGCACAGAATAACATCACTAGAGAACAAGAATTGAATCCTTTGATTAAAAACTCATCGCACAGGTATTGTAAAGTTAAGGGAAGGGCGTTGTATGACATGAGTTATGCAAAATAAAGCAAATTATCGCAAAGAGAGAGAAATGTTTTTAATAATTAAAAGCCTTTCCTTCGCATTGTTTGCCACAAGACTTACCTTATTATCTGATAAAAGAATTTCAAAGGAAAATGTGGAACAGATATAGAGTACAGACAATTATAATCAATTATTTTTCGTAAATGACTTTCCCTTCGGCACAGAATACTAGTGTTGAACAAACATTTGATATAATATTTGAATATAAATGTAATGCAAAGCAAATTATGGCTAAATATTAGGCAAATGTCAATAATTTGACCAAAAATTCAATTTTTATATCGATTTGAATGCAATGCTATTATTTTTGACATAAATTAATCTTAAAATGTATTCAAAGACACGATTTTATTGAATAATTTGATCGCAAATCCATTATTTTATTAAATTTTGGGCTTAAATAAGAAAATCAATAATTGAGAAACACTTACCTCAGAAATGCAGTATTGAATGTCGTCGTAAAACCTCATCGATTACTTGAATTTTGTCATTAATTATGAAGATTTTATTCAAACAATAATTTTTCACTTAATTTCGGATAAAATAATTAAACACTAAATTAATTAAATAAAAATAATTGAAGACTTTCCTCATTTTTCATGAAAAACATGGACAGATTTTAACAATAATGTGTTTAACCATGATGAATCATTGATTTTTTAATCAAATTTTCCAAAGTTCATCAAAATTCAGTTCTGATTTAATGTTCAAATATTATTATAATTCTTATTAAAGTTGATTTTAAAGTCAATTTTGAACTTTAATAATAGTTTTAATAATTTAATTCATAATGATTCAAGGTAATACTTGCAATTTTCATAATGCATGGACATCACCTCTCACATCATAGATAATAAATTGCAAATGCATTCTAATTAAAAGTGACCAAGAAGATCAGACATAGAAAATCATTTGCTTAAAAAAATATGAATAAAAATTAAAACTTTTTTATAATCATTGCTAAAAGTTTTCAATTAAAATTTCATAACAAGATGAAACTTGCTCATTAGTTAAGTAGAAAACAGAGCAGATGCTGAACAACTCGCAAATCTTGGGAAATTTCTTGGGAATAGCGATTCCATTGAGTGATTGAAAGTGCATTTAATATATTAAAAACCTATCGAATGACATGACTTTGACTATTGACCCACACATTCATGAGATTCTTGGAAATGTTGGCCCAAACCAACCAAATGTTAGGATTATTCAAATAATATTCGAGTTAACTCACAATGTTATGAATATAGTATGAGGGGATAGGGAGGGAAACCATCGAAACAAGAAAAATTCAAATAAGGAATTCATGTCTCACTCATTGTAAGCATATTTAGCGCAATATATCTCTCAACAGGAATTTGTTTTCAATATATTAGACTAAATGGTTGAATGTTTTTCGGGGTAAATCTCTGAGGAAATGACTTAATTCAGGCTAAAGTTGTGAATCTCAAGTCGAGGTAAGTTTTTCTGGAGCGCCAGACAACAACTCATTAACAACTAATTGAATCAACAAATTAACGAATAATTTATATTCAAATTCGAGTTATGATTAAAAAACTTATTTTTAATATCAAATGAATTTATAATAAAATTGTATTTTGTTTCTCGAATTACAAGAATTTTGTTATTAAAGTCATTTTCAATGAATTAATTGAAAAACAATTAAATAATCGGAAAAAAAAGTCTGAAAATACTGTTTTCAATGAATTAGTGATGTATTGGAAGACACGAAGCGATGGATCACTTGAGGCAGTGATATGTCTGTCAGCGAAAAGCCAATTGTCTGCCAATAATCGGAATCAGGTTTTTCATGATTAGTGTCAGAGAGGAACAGGCGTTAAGACGTCTTTAGCAAACAGTGCCGTCTGAGCGACAATTGGCCTCCGGGGGCACAATAAATAACTTTCCACTTTCGGCACAAACACATAATTGATATATTGCTGGATAGGTTCGACCCCTTTTCGTCGGATAAACGGTCCGCAAGTTATGGAACTCCAATTGACTTCCATTTAAATGTATCTGAAGTTTAGGTCAAACAAATTAAAGATTACATTATCTTCTAATCAACCAATCAGTGAATGAAAAATAGAAAAGATAACAATTATCATAGAATGTCAAGACTTACCACTTTCTCTTTGGTCCTAAAATATAGGTTATTGACAGCGGAGGCAAAAATTGTTGAATCACTAGAAGAAGACTTTAAAAGACATTTTTGTGGTCCTCTTATTCTGATTCTTCTTGTGGGCGACAAAACGTTAAGCTCATCATCCAATCTATTTGATTGTACTAATGGTACTTGAATTGATCCATTAAACCTAATACCTGCCGCATCTAAATCAGAATAAAGAGAGAGTAACAGCCATTAAAAGGCTTGGGATTAGCATCAGATGTCTGTGCATCAGATCAGCGAAGACGTACGACAAACATAAACAGAACAGAACTCAGGACTGAAGACAATCTTAAACGCAATCAATTTATTTGAGACTAAAGTAAAGAATAACAACAAAAGAGACACAAAAGAAGAAAACAATTTTACTTAAACTAAGGGAACGGTTAGTGATGTTGTTCTTCATTTTGAAACTTACTGTTAACCCGGAGCTTATCAGTGGCGACGACAACATTTGTATCACTGACTAAGAACTGTAGTCTTCCGTCAGGACTTCTCACAACAAACTGATTGGCGATACCATTGACACGACTGTTGCCGACATATAATCGATTCAAAAGATCACTATTTCTTAAAATATTTGTATTTCTTGCGGACATTACTATACTATTATCCGATTGTATCCTTAAATTCTGTTCCTATAATTCAAAGGATAAATAAGAATCAGACAAATTAATTGAAATGATTATCAGGATATTTAAGCATGGTCAATTAATAATTGTCAATTATGCAATATTTCAATAAAATGGTCGATTTTTAATTCAGGGATTCTTAATTGTTAATATATTCTTGGAACCAAAAGCAATTCATTTGTCAAAATTGCAAGATTATAATTTTTAATGCTTGATTTATTAAAACAGGATGTTTAAATTAAAATTGCATTTTCTCAATATTCTTCAGATAATCAATTATGATCCATAACCAGTACTGTTCAACAATAAATATTAGCGGAATGTCTTTTAAGTTTACCTTTAATTACATCGATTTAGTGCTTAAATATTTTTATGGCTAAAATGTGTGATACCTTTAGTCACACATTACTTTTAATCACTTTTGGACAGACATTAAGTTTTTGGCGATTTTAAGCCTTGAAAGTGATTTAAAGGTAGTGTCAAAACCTAATGTCTTTCCAATTGTTGTTCATTTTTTGCATAACCAACTAGAAGTTAATATTAGCCATTCCTATCAAAATAGGCAGTCTTCAGGACTATTGTTTGACTTATAAGGAAAAAATGTTGGTCTCCTATAAAAAGGAGACAACTCTTAAAAACTCTTCACTTGAAAATCAATTGAAAAAGAGTTAAGTCTTAGAAAATAATTTGACAAAAATTCAAACTCATTTGTATTAAAATAATGTCTCAAAAGAGTCCAAACAATTCAAAAGGTTGTGGAAACTTCAATGTTGAAAACGGTATGTTCTCTTAGTAATTTAAATCAGAATGATCTATGCCAATTTTCTTTCAGACAAGAAAAAGACAGACAACACTAACAGCCTTTTTGCTTCGGACGCCTCAAAAAGAGGAAGTACTTCACCGGGAAGAAGCATATCGATAGCAGACGAAACTAAAGGTAGATTTGAACTTACCGAAGGCAGTTTCAAAGACTATAAAGTATCAAAGTAGGAAAGGGTCAGATTTTCTTAATCATTTACTTTATGTAATTCTGATTTTAATCTTGTAATTCAATAACTCGATTGAAATTCAAATGAAGTAAACATTTGCCTGAAAATTCAAAATCAATTTATTCATCAAATGTGTTAAACAAAACTTTATTTCAAGCAATCAATCAAATTATAGGCAAATGAATAGCTCTCAATTATAATTAAATCTGAGCATGGTCATAATAACTAGGGGATTAAGAATTTAATTCGCTTCTGATTAAAATAGACTGAAAACAAACATCGATTTTCTCATTAATTGAGAAAAATTGAGGGAAAAACTTGAATATCAGTTATCAAGGTATAAGAAAATCTGAACTCTGTTCGCATATAATGTTTCCAAAGATTCAAATTTCAATTCACGGATTGATTTAAATACTTTTTGAGATGAGTGTCACAATTGAGAGCCATTTATATCCCACTCCCAGAGTATTATACTAATGACTACTTATAAAAATGAAACCAATATTAATATTAAAGCAAAAAACGGCAATAAAATGAGCGAAAAAGAATTGATAAGAGAGAAAAATATTGAAGAATTGAAGAGATGTCAATTTATTTTATTACAACGTTATATATCTATAATATATTGAAGGCCTGACGCAAGTAATCCATAAAAGTTAATGAAAAATCGAGGCATAAAAACATGAATATAATGATATCGATCCAAAAGAGGCACACATTTGATAGTTAATTGAAATTTACTTTTCTATTAACACAAACATTAACACAATATTTATATATAACATGTTTTGTTGTTTACTCCACCAATAATTCTTAATAAAAACAGGTCTAACCTAGTTCTAAATGGCAGGAATCACCTCGGTTAACAATTTATCAAGATCATTTATTGTTTCCAAAAATTATTCTGTTCTCTGTATCAGTTATAAGAAAGGGAAAGGGAGGGGAAAAGACCAGACACGCAGACATACCTTTATTGAGCGTATATGACTTGCATAGACATTATTTAATAGGAAGGCCTCTCCAGTCAAATGCAGACCATTAGAGTGTATCTTAAGCTTTCCGATGCCGTCCTATTAAATAAAATATTCAAATCTATTAATTAAAGTCTGTTTTGCATTAAATAACTTGAATTTTCTTCCGATAATCTCATTAAGGCTTTTAAATTAATAGTAGTTTTGTTCAGAAGAATATCTAATTTGAATTTTTCAACAAAAAGTTTGAAATCGCTTTTCAAAGAACCTATTATTTAATGAGCGATGAAAATGTCAAAGAACTTTAACTTCAATTTTCCAGTTAAACTCGTCTCTAATTTATCTTTTTAAGTGATAAATACTTGAAATAAAATCATGAATTTGTTATAAATATTAGATTTTTATTCCAAACTATCTAATATGGATGGTATTTGTTGAAGTATCATGGGAATATTGATTTTATCATAAAACAGAATATTCTTGAATTTTATATGAATTAGGTCTGACTTGACATTAATTAATGATTGATATTTTGCAAAATATCTAGGTATTAAAAGTTCATTCACTCAATAATTCACTTTAAAAAGTACTTGGTTAATTTATTAGTCTGATCTAGCTGAATTAAATTGGTAGAGTGATATTATAATTCATGGAAAAATTGTTTATTCATTAATAATAAAATGAGCGCAATATTATCCACTTGTTCACTGGCTTACCATTGAAAAGCTGAGCACAGCAATGATCCAAAGGGTGAGCGCGGCGTTCATAATGACAGCGACGGTAACCAATACTATGAAACAATATAAGCACTTCTTTCTCCATCCGTAAAATCCGATTTCGTGGACACGCATTGAATTCATATGACTTTCACTCATACTATTCGTGACTATTGTCTCACAGTTTTGTTGTTCACTACAATTATCAACAATTTGGTGATTAACTCCTAATTCGTGTCCATTATTATTGTTAATAGGGATGGTATGCATCGAGTAGTGATCCATTGGCACAAAATCCTCGACGATATCTTCGTTTCGGATCATTTTGTAGAACCTCTCCTTTGAATAGCACTTCAAATAGAGTCAATAGTTTTCTTCTTCTTCTGATGCAATACTTGGCGAAAGAGGTCGAAGAATAATAAGAAGAAACTATTGAGAAGAGGAAACACATCGAAAATGAGAATTCATTGACCGCTTCAATGATTTTGAATTTAAAACTAAAGATAATTTGAGTGAAGGTTTGGTTCAATGGAAACATTGGCTCAGAATAGCTCAGAATAGGTCTCGAAATTAACAGAAAATCTGTTTCAAAGCATTTCAGAAATGTCTTGAATTTAAATTAAATGCCAGAAAAATATAGATATCATTAAATTGAATGAATTGTTTCGGAGCAGAAAACTTCTCAAACAAATTGTGTTAATGAATGGGAATAAACCACAAACCAAGAGCTGAACCCGAAATAAACGATTCGTTTTAACACTTTTAATAATGCGTTTAATTAATCCATCCTTTGGGCCTCATTAACACTGAGAGCACAGGCATACAGATGAGATGTGCGATGGCTGTGCGGCACATCTCTTGCTATTGCACTTGACTTTAAATAATGTAATAGAAAATGTGTTTTTGAGCCCTTATTTTGTTTGATGTAAGCATTCATTAGACTCTTTGGCCAAACACCACAAATGACAGTATATTACAAATCAGATCCTTTTGTTCGACAAATAAGACTTAATGTGTTGTCTGAGTGTGAGATCTGATGGAGAGCTTCGTTAGGACTGCCATTCAATGACAAGACAGCAATGACTGACTTAATAGAAGAGTAAAACTATCTCTTCTTCTGTGAGATCTGATTAAAAACATTTTGAAACAAAAGTTCAAATACAAGACATGTCTCGTTAGGAGAGAATGGAAGTGAAGAATAGCTCGGAATAGAGCACAGAATGGCTCAGAAATAGCACAGAATTAGAGAGAAGACTAAATAGACAAACGAATGACTGCTTTGTAATCTCGGTTCTCAACGATTACACAATAGAAACAGTAGTTTAATGTTAGTTATATGTTTGATGTTATATGTTAAGGTCAGTTTACTATTTGTCCAAAAACGAGTCCAATTGCAGTATATTTAATATTCTCACACTTTATTTCACTCGCTTTTATCAAACGTATATTTCATGGCTTACTCTCAATAAAGCAATGCCTTTATCTCTGGTTTTACTGTTCATAAACCAAATTAAATTTATTAAATATTTTGCTGACTATCGCTAATTCCAAACAACATTCTCTCTCTCTCTCTCTCTCTCTCTCTCTCTCTCTCTC
>JAQIXD010000969.1:0-18814 GCA_034699985.1 Minunthozetes semirufus | reverse complement strand
TTAATAGTAATTAAATTAGGCTAAATAGCATCTAATTAAGTTCAAATTAGTTAATTTACATTTAATTTAGTTTTAATTATGTTTAAACACGATTTTTAGTCATTTTTTGGGTAAAACGGGGGAAAAAGTCAGAAAAATGGGGGAAACAGGTCATACCTAGTTTTTAACCAGATTTAAGCTATTTTAGGAATAATCTTAACCTATTTCTAATAAAACTAGCAAAAATTTTGGAAATTTTAGAAAATATGGCCCTTTTCGCGCCCTTTTTTCTCAAAATTTTGGCTCGACCTCAGGGGGAAATTTGGTCAAATTTCGGACCTCAGGGGGAAATTTGGTCAAATTTCGGACCTCAGGGGGAATTTTCCATGTCCTCCCTTCGACATCACTGTATTATTGAGTCCAAATGAGTTTATTACAGCGATTCCTAATATAAGTGATATCAAACTTCTAAATATTATCGACGATTCGCACAAATCATTCCCAAAATTTAAAGGAATTCATAATTGAATCCATTTTTTTTGAAAGTTTTATCGAAAAACTAAATTAAAGATTAACTTTATTTCAAACGAAATAAAAGCAAATTTTTTCAAATTTTTTGATAATTTTATATCAATAGAGAAGAACTTATTTGATTGGACTTAAATGATAGAAAAACCACTTAAAACTCAATACAAAACTTAACACAAATCTTCAAACTTAAGCTTAAACTCATACCTGAACCTCACGTTTAGGACAGAATATAGTACTTTTCTGACCCCTTTCCACTCATTACTTTCGTTTAGTTCTCAAATTCGTCGTTTTCGACTCATTTATGCTTTTCTTGGATTTATTTTAAAATACATTTAACCTTTCGAGCATACTGTGGCCGTAAATTTTGCCAAAATTAATTTGAAATTCATTTAAAAATCAATGCCTCCGTCAATTTTGAAAAAATTCCCGGAATGCTCCGGAACAAACTTAATTAACACAAAGGGAACTAATAAAAATTTTAATTTAACTGATAGATTTAATTTAATTTAGAAATTGCCAATTATTAGGCCACATAAATACACGATAGAAATTCTATCATAGAATTATTATTTTCACCGAACATTTTAATGCTTCGCCTTTAGCTGTACAGCAATACATAAAATGTATTCTTTGCAGCACTGATTGCATGCTTTGCAAAGGGGATGGAAAAAAGTAAAAGAAGCTGACGTGTGGCCCAAAAATTTCCAATTGTGATTTAACATTGATTTTCGAGGCGGCTTTCCATCAAAGCTACAATGATTTTATACTAATTGAAGAAGTTTTCAAATTATCGGACAGATATGAGGCCAACCGACTAATGGAGAAAATGGGCGATCATTTAAATCTGTTTAAACTGAGTTTCGATAATTTGGAATTCATTTCGAGAATAGTTTTTGAATATGAAATCAGAAAAATGATGGCGAAAGTCAAGACTTTCATTGAAAACAACTTCGATATAATTGTTGGCAAAGAATAGGAAGAATTAAAACTATTCAAAGAGTGGACTGACGGCAATCTCCTCGAAATTATGGCAAAACTTACGGCAAAACAAACACAGAATCTAATGCGTTGAAGCCAACGGTGAATAAGATAAGATCCCGTGTCCGACAAAATAAGAATTTTTAAAAATATTGTTTTAAAGAATAATTGATTTAAAGTCATTAAAAGCCTTTAATTTTTATTAAAACAAATGAAGGCATTAATTAAATTAATATTATTTGAAATATACAGCGATTTATAAAATAAGTGTTAATATAAATTCGATACAATTGTATCAATGCTTTAATATCTCGATATTTATATATATAAACGATTTCTTACAAATAAATCTTAAATCTCTTATAAAAACAAACGAAAATTTTAATAAAAACTTCAATTAATCGAAACATTTGAACAAAAGTCAAAAATAAAAACAATTTAGAAGTAATTCATTCATAGATTAATAGATAACTAAAATAATTGTGAATTCATTCAAAAAACAATAAATTATTTGATTTTTTGGTTTTTATGCAATTTTTAGAGTAAAATAAATATCAATAAAATTGAAATAATATTCGAATAAAACCTAATATTTGTCTAAAACTGTAAAAATCAGTCAAAATATCGAAACTCAGTCTCAGTCTAAGGGCTCAGTTCCCAAACAATTAGGTGCGACCGATCGCCCTTTGATAGAGAACCCGATTCGTCGTCTCCATTAAGCCTAAAGTCGATATAACCCTCTCCTCCGCTAAGAATAAGATTTTTAGAGCAGACGAAGAATTTAACGGCATCTTTATGGCCGTGAAATGAGAGTTGAGTCGCACTTAAGTTACAAATCGGAACAAATGTAGACATCGATAGGCGTCCGCTCGCAGTCGATGTTACGATTGTCGCAGAACTCTGTGCAGTATTTGGGTCTTTAACGCCTCCGCACGGAATACTCAGAATCACTCCGTTAGCGGTTCCGATCCAAAGACGACTATTACTGGCTCTGAGAGCAGTGATTCTAATAAAACTGAATGCTTTAGGGCTCAGCATTTTGGAGACATAGGGCTCGATATCGACATCTTGTAAGTGTTGGTAAGGCTTTAGAGCCGAATATAATTTAAGGGTTGAGTCCAATCTGAGACTAACCCAAACGCCATCTCCTAAAACAGTGAGTTGTCTGACCTGAGTCTCTTTCCGGGGATGAACAGCAAAACTATGAACCACTTTAAGAGAACTGGAGTTCAATATGAAGACCAGATTTCTATACCCCAACCAAATCATATCTTTAGCCGATTCCATACATCGAATACTATATAACGCCATTTGATTTGTCGATGAAGTCGTGCCACTCGTCGGACCAGTCTTTGCATTCGTTGAATCGGAAGATACACCAGAGTTAGCGACGACACCAATATCTACGACATAGTATTTTGTGAAATCCCATTCACCGGTCAGAGTCGAGCGCACGAATACACAGCACTGGCCGTTAGCTAAGGCAACGAATACTCGGCCCCGACTGTGAATTATTTGAAGCACAGAATCTGATAGCTTTACGGTTGCGATACAGTGAGACCACTGAGCGATAGATGAATGAACGTAAAGCATTCCATTCTGCCCTCCCGTCCACATTGTGGGCAAACACGTAGACATGGGTTGAAATACTGTACTCGACATTGAGATGTCATCAGAAGTACTGGTAGGTGAGGGCGGCTCAGTATAGGCCACATATTCTGATAATTTGTCTAAAGTCGGGCCTTTTGTCGGCGAATTCAAAGAAGTCGAATCTCTACGAATAGTTTCGTCAAATGGTTTCGAATCAGTTGTCGTCTTATTATTGGATTCAACAGAACTTTCATTTGGTTTTCTATCGAATGATTTGATTGAATCGCTTTGAATACTCTCTCTTCGAGAGTCCTGTCCATCAATTAATTTGAGTTCATTTCCATCGACTTCAATACCATCTGATCCGTGCATATCATTGACTTTTGCGCCCGGAATGGAAGCAATGCAGAGAAGATGTGTCTTCACATTGAATGAGTCCAACACTTCTCCGGGATTGGAGCGGATGTTAACGATTGTGACTTTACTCTTGGAATGACTGACAGAACAGATCCAAACAAATGTTGATAAATGACTGTCAGCTGAACGGTTCGACTGTTCGCTCAACGCTTGACTCAGTTCTGACTCCAAGTCAGCCAAAGCACTGTTCCGTTCTTTATTTGCTGAGTCTATACTCTGTTTATTCTGTGGTTCACCGCTTGGAGTGCTCTCAGCCTCAGTCTTATCGTTAGGAAATCCTGCTTCACCTCCAGTCAGGTCAACAGCAGAAGCGCACCATATTTTCATTCCAACGTCATCTCCACTCAATGGACGACAATATATGGGAACGGGAACTGATGTGCCTTTAATAGCATTACTGGCCATACGTTCTTCAGTTTGGTTTCCAGTATTGCTTGGAGTAGAGGAACCGGTAATACTCCAACCATAGGCTTGAATTCTGTCGCCATTATTGGTGCGATTTACGTGTGCTCTAACACTTCTAAGAGCTCGCGAGCGCTCACTCGTTAGATCTGAGTCCATCATAAGCATGAGATCACCGCCAGTACCGGATTGATGTGCTCTCGCTTTCATTACAACAAATAATTGTTTTATAATTCAATTAAATGATAATTAAGAGATATTCACCTCTTTTTCTCATTGCATCCAAAGCAGGAGTAACAGCCGTTGGATTAGAAGAACTGAATCTGACTGCAGCTGTTCCGCTGCCATCATTCCGCGACGAGTCTTTGGTTGGGGGCGCACTCGTTGTACTGAAAAGATTACTAAAACTGCGAAAATAAATGCAATTATTAGACATTTTAGTCATTAAACGAATATTAAAATTAAGTAAAGGAAAGGCTTTAAACAATTCAATACCCGATCCAATTGCGTCCGCTTTTGGCAGCAATTAATGAAAGAACATTCAAAAATTGATTTAAATAAAGGAGGAAAGGCTTACAATTTCCAAATGGCAGACTTCTTCTCGCCTTCGCTTTTGTTTGCTTTAATTAGTTCTGACCATCGAATCGCTTCCTGGAGTTCTATAAGTCTTTCTTTGTATTGATTTCTTTCCATCAAAACTCTTGCCATTTCCACTCTCGTGAATCTCTTTCTCTGAGCCATAGGAATGCCCTCTTCGTCATCCTTTAAGTAAAAATAGGAGTGAATGCAAAACTATAGCTAATAATTAGCGAATAGAGTGAATATACCTCTTTAGGAGCGGCTAATTTCTGTTTCAATTCTTCGTTGTCTTCTTTGCATTTCTTAAGTTCTTCTTCGATGGATGATATTCTGGATTTGAGTCTCTCTTTGACGGCATCCCTCTGTTGTATTTCGTTGGCACACATCGTGAGCTCACTCTGAAGTTCGTCAACTTTAGCGATGAGGTCATCCTTAACGATATTCAACGCATTCTTTGTCGCCAATAACTCATTGTTTTCAGTGATAAGGTTTTCGATCTCTTTCTCCATTCCTGTCATCGATTTATTACTTAAAACACTTCCAAACAAATCATAAAATCAAAAGACTTACCGAAGAAGTTGTCGTTCACTGAAGTCGTAATAAATAAATAAAACAAATGAAAGATTAAAATCAATTCAATAGAAAACAATTAAAAGAATCTGAAGTTTAGACATAAAGACAGGACATAAGGGCTGGTCTACGGTATAAGAGTCATACCGGTTGAGGCGTATTCACTCGGATGAACGTATTGTCCTTTTATTGGATCAGTTTTTAGATAATAGTTTAGTTAGAAAACAGAGACAGAAAAGAGAGAGACTTTTGGAAGCATTCAAAATAGGAATACCTGTAAGACTTGGGTATTCCCGATCTTTGTCGCGATCGCCAGGTATTTCATCGACGTCTTCAATGATAGAGGGGTTGTCATCGAGTGATAATTCAGGCTCAGACCACGCCGTTCGAGGAGTGGGACTATTGGAGTTACGACGAGATGTCATTTGTTCGCTATATTGTGGTTCTTCTTCTCTGTTCTCCAAATCACTCCTTTTATTGATTTGTATTTTATTGAAATTTATATTGAAATTTGTCAGACTATTGGCTCCAAGAGATGCCATTCCCTCGTCGTTTCCGATCAAAATCTTAACCCTTTCCATTAGTTCGCAGTGACTTCGAAGAACTTCAGTGTATCGATCGTGAAGTTTGTTGTATTCCTTCTTCATTTCGGTCTCCTTTTCCTCTAAACGCATAGCTTTTGATACAAAAAAACAAATAAATGAATAAAATATTAAACAAATTATGGAAAAGAGGACAGACAGTGATCGGCTGAGTTCTTGGTTTTCAATTCAAGCATTTTGACGATATTCGCCAAAGAATCGATCTTTTGCTGGTAATGTTGTTTCTCTTCTTCAGTGGTAAACTCAAATTCAAAGAGTCTTTGTTCCACTTTTTTCTTGAAAAGTTTCTCTTTTTCGAAGGCGGTAACCAACTGTTCGTTATCATCTTTGCAGAGTTCGAGCTCAACCTGGAACTGTTGGTTTTCAATTAAAGCGATATCTAATGACTCCAAAACATTGACGACGAGAGGCATCAGTCCTCCGACCACTTCTTCGTCTTCATTGCATCGATTGATAATCCTTTGGAGTTCTGTATATATCTGTGCGGCTAATGTCTGAACCTTTTCAGACACTACATGAGATGGAGAGTCCAGTTGTCGACCGAATTCATAGATCGTCTCTTGATTTGACGCAATTGATTCAGTGGTCGACTTAGAGGTCGAGTTGGCGTTCGTGTCGATCGCGTCACTCATTTTGACTCAAAGACAAAATATGATAATTAATTGTAATTAAGTAACAAATAAACGATAAATGAAGTCATAATCAATTAATTAAATGCATTAAAAACGAGAGAAATAACAAAAATGTTTCGCAAAACCCAAACAATATTTTATTAAAAGTCTACTCAAAGTGTAAACAATTATCAGTGAATACGATGTAATAAATGGCAAAACGCATGCGTTATGTCTGACAACTGATTATCGATTACTCGATTCAGTCTATTATTAAACTTTTTAATAATTAATTAAAACTAATCAAACATTTAATCAAAAATTGCATAAATAGTAAATAAGCAAACTCATACAATGGAAATTTATCTTAACCACTTTTGCGCCTCAAATTAGTTACATTTCACTTATATTTAGGTTCATTTGGAAGGTCTTTGTAAGAGTGAGGTAATGGTCACGTGACCCTGAAGTACATCTACTTTATTTTGAATTTTGGCTCAAAAACATTGAACAACAAAATCACATTTCATTCAAAATTGTTTTGGTTTTCATCTTTTGATTTAAATCACTATAAAAGATGTCTTTTACCAATAATTTGGGCAAAAACTTAACTGATTTTAATTCCAATAAATGGAGTAATGATATCAACGATTATATTATGATTAGTGCTATAGGAAAGGGATCCTTTGGTCAGGTGTTCAAAGCGATCGATAAGTCTGACACTGATTTGTCTCAAAGCAAATACTGTGCCATCAAATGGATTGCGAAGAAGTGTTCCCCAAATATCGGCAAAATTTTGACCGAAGTTTCCATTCATTTAAGACTTAAAAACGATAACATTCTTCAGTTATTTAATGTTATTGAAGACAATACTAATGTTTATTTAGTTCTTGAGCTATGTTTCGGCGGAACGTTAGCTCAACTGATCCAACAAACTGTAAAACAAACCAAAAGTTCAAAACAAAGTAGTTTTGAATCAAAAAATAAGAGGAATACATATCTTCAAACTGTTCTCGATTATGGTTTGATTAGGAATGTTGTCAGACAATTGTGTAATGGTTTAGATTATCTGCACAGGAATGCAATCGTTCACAGAGACCTTAACCTCAATAATGTCTTAGTTCTTCATCCGTTCGAAAGGATGAGTGATTTAGTTATAAAAATCGCTGACTTTGGTCTCGCAATTGATTTAAACTCGTGTTCGGCCCAACACTTATCATCCAAACCTCACAGAGAAGAACATGTGATTCCTCTACCGATGGGAACAACAATCTGCGGAACTCCAGGATTTATATCACCAGAGGTTTGGTCACAAATGCAAACCGTTTCTCCAAAGAGTGATATATTTAGTTTGGGTTCAATACTATTCTCGTGTATCGCTGGTTATACTCCTAAAGGAGGTCTGGTATGTGTCCTAACTTTATATCAAGTTTTCACTTCCCATAGAAATTAAGGTTTTATTGTGACTCAAATACAAAGAATTGATTATATAATTGATAGAATAATTGTTTTAAAACGTTTTGATAGGATTTATCTAAATTCTGTCCGATGGCATCAGATCTGATCACTCGTCTGTTAGCTCCGAATCCAGTTGAGAGACCGCCAATCGATGATATACAGTGTCATCCTTTTGTTGTCGGTCCTCTCACTACCCAACGATTGTTACCAATAAATAAGACAACAAAAGCATTGCAACTATCGATTGATTTCGAGGGAAACGTTTGTTTGGTATTCAATAAAAATCAGACAACAGTTGAGGTCTCGAAAGATGGACTCAATATTAAGATTTGTGGTCAACAGAGCGATGAACCAAAACTCTTTACTTTTTATGATTTGCCTCCAAATCAATGGAAAAAGTATTTTTATGCGCAAAAGTTTGTGGATCTCGTCAGAGGAAAGACACCTAAAATCACAATCAACTGTAAAAGTGATGACAATTCTAATGAATATATTCTTAAGTGTTGTCTAATGGAAAACAATGACTTTGAAGTCACTCTTTTCAACACAAATACAAATCAAACGAATAAACTACTGATTAATGATTACAATCAGATCCAGAATAAAGACTTTGCGGAAAAGGTTCGAGAAATACACAAATTTTGTTTAAAAACCGAAAAAGATTTGCAGAGGAATGAGAACAGGACTGGAATCGATTGCTTCCCAATAAGTTTTGGCCGAAAGAGTAAAATCAAAGTCGATTCCTCTGAAACCGATACAACACATCAGCCAACGATTTCTAGTCAGACATTGCGGTCCATTCAAATTGAAGGCATAGGACAGGCCTCTCAAGTATTGATACAATAATTACAAACTTTAAACAAATTATAAAATTTATTTATTCCTATAATAGCTATCAAACGGTGTTTTTAATGTTTGTTTTACTGACGGCTCATCAATTAGTTTCAGAACTGATTCCGAATTTCCGGTTATATATTATCCAAGAAATGGCACAGAAATGAGGTATTTCTTAAGCTAATGAAAACTATTATGTATTTAAAACTATTAAATATTTTGCAATTTTTAGGTACAAAAAGAGTGAAGTATTGCCTGACTTTGTTAAACAAAAGTTAGCGCTTTTGCCACAAATTGTGGAACGACTCAGAAATTCTCAAATAAATCGATGAAATATACCTTTTTTCTCACCTTTTGGTGAATTTTTTAATTGTTTTTAAGTTTATTTTGAAAAAAATGTTTTGTATTTTATTAAACAAATCAATCGATTGTTTGAATGCTTTTAATATAAAATTATATATAATTTGAGAAAAATTATCCGAATTTCAAGTTATCCACGAAATTGACTCTCATTTTAATGTTTGTAAAAATTGACTCAAAATTATTGTGAAAAAGACTCGAATTTAATAAAATTATTTATAAATCAATTATTACTTGAATTACAAAAAAAGTTGTAAAAAACTTTATTTGAAATCCGCTTCAAATCTGTGGCGCCATCTCTTGTTTGCCGTCAATTTGTTAGCACTTCCTTTCAAACACGTCGTCGACATTTTGCAGGTAAACTAACCATTGATATGATTTAGTTTTTGATTTTATTAATGATTAACTGATTTATTTCAAATAATTCTTGATTTAAATTTTATTTGAGTGAAGTCTTAACTAAAATATTGACTGAAAGACCGATAATTAAGTATTTATTGACTTTTAATTGGATTTAATAGAAAAACACGTTTTTTTGGTTCAAAAGTAAATTCAATAATAAATGGCATCAAAACGTAAGGGAAAGCAAAAGGAAGAGCAGCCGGTCCTGGCTTTGGGACCCCAAGCCCTGGAAGGCGAGAATGTGTTCGGTGTCGCCCATATCTACGCCTCTTTCAACGATACATTCGTTCACGTGACTGACCTTTCGGGTCGTGAAACCATCGCTCGCGTTACCGGAGGTATGAAAGTTAAGGCCGACAGAGATGAGGCCAGTCCTTACGCCGCTATGTTGGCCGCTCAGGACGTCGCCGAAAAGTGTCGCACCATTGGTATCAATGCTCTTCATATTAAACTACGAGCCACAGGAGGAACTCGGTATATAACTAATGGTCCCTTTAATCATCATTTGCTTTATTATCTCTTATTTTCAGTACAAAAACTCCAGGACCCGGAGCTCAGAGTGCTTTGAGAGCTTTGGCTCGATCTGGAATGAAAATCGGAAGAATTGGTAATTAAATAGGATTTGGTTTATCTCTAAAACAAATTTATTTATCGAATGAATTGCTTTTTCAGAGGACGTGACTCCTATTCCATCAGATAGTACCCGAAGAAAGGGCGGTCGACGCGGAAGAAGATTGTAATTATCTGTTTGTAATGAATCGATGATTAATTTTATTGAAATAATAAAAGTAATTCTTTGAAAGCGATTCCACTTTTTATTTGTCACATTATGTCTGATATCTATTGGACTGAAATTAACTCATTTTGGTTTCATTTTTGAAATTTTTAAACCAATTTTTTAATAGAAGTGATCTTAAGACTAATAATTAGTCACTAATTATTAGATGAATCAGATCTAAAATATCACTTCTTATTGATTATGAGAAATGTTTGCAAATATGAAATTTTTGTTTTATATTTGATATCCTTTTCATTTGTTTTTTAAATTGAAACAAAATAATGGGTCAACTCTTAGGCCTAACTTTACTTTATTTACTAAACAAATGGTATATAAAATGTAGTAAAGTTTATATTAGAATATTATGATTAACCAACATTTCTCAGATTTCATGGACTAACACAAGCGATTATCCCTCTCAACTGACCACCTTATTTTTAAAATCTATTTTGAAGATTGGAAAATCTCAATTTTAAGAAATGATTTTATTGTGATCAACAGGAGAATTCTCTTTTAGTCAAACTTGATATTTGAATAGCTTTTAAAACAATTGATCATCTTTTGTGTTAAAATACAATTAAAACAAATTTGGTTTATTCCATGAAATTTAGTTTATTCAATGAATAAATACAGTACCAGTTAAGTGACAGTTAAGTCAAGTTAAAGATCAAGATATCTATAATCATATTTCATGTGAATAAAGTAGAGAACAACAGTTACTATAAATTGTTTCTAAAAAATGTATAAACTTTTAAAAATTAAAACAAAATGTTAAATGAATTTAGGATTTGATGATAAATGTGAACATATTTTTGTTTTTTTAAATACATATCAGTTATAACTTACAAACAAATATTTTGGGAACAAACTGTTCCCGATTAAGACCATTCTTCAAAAGTGTTGCCCTATTCTTCTTTGAGGCAAATTTTATTCATAATTTAAATTTTGTGATTCAAGTCGTGATAAACGGAAAGCCTCTGTTCTTTAGTTATTATTTTGGTGTCTAATCAACGATAGAGTGTTATAGAGTTCAAAATCATTATACTTTTCGGGTCATTAACTTCTTGTTCCACTAATTTTTTGATCAAAATTTTAGAAACAAATCTTTTTTTTGTGATAAATATAATGTTATATAAGTTTTATTAAAATCTGGTTTACATACAAAACATAACTTAATTCCACTTTTGTTTCGAAATAATTATTTCCCAAAAAATACTAAATATTTAAATCAAAATCGATTTACAGAATATTCTTCCAACTCTTAAGTTTACTTTTGAGGAAACCCAAGGGACCGAACGCTGGCTTATACCCATAGTTTGTCTTCAGAGGATCGGTGAATGTGTGGTGAGAATAATATTTCATAATTTGTGACATATCCAGTCCGGGAGGTATGTGATGGGGATTTTCTTTGAGTTCCTCATGCATTTCCTTGATCTTGGATTCATAACCAGCGGGAACCTCTTCTCCTCCATGGGGTCCACTTATACTGAAATTTATAGATCCCTCGTCGGGTTCAGATTCGTCCGGATCATATGTAGGCTTCTCCACCATCTTTTCATCCATATATGAAGCGCTGGGATTATAATGTTCTCCGATATTCAGTTTCTTCTGATTTTGTTCACTCAAACTATTTGAATGACCAGAACTCGTGCTCTGAGTCACTGATGGCACAGAAGGCGTTATAATTGGAATCCATTTATTGTTTTGATGGTTCGATGGATTGAAATATCTTTCATATTTTGGTGGAGCATATTGTGATGAACTGGCGGTCATGTCTTGGTTTGAATGATATGCATTGGAATTGCTATTATACTGAAAGGGCGGCTCATTCTGTGCTGAATATAAGTTAGAATAAGGACTTGGATTCGGATTAACAGAATAGGGACTGAAGTGAGGGTTAAAATAATTTTGATAATTCGGTGGAGAAATATATGAATGACTGTTAGATCCCAAGTGAGTGCTCATAAAATTGGTAAAACTTCGCTGATTCCCAAAGTTTGGTTCAAATCTATGGTTGTATTCGTTGGCAAATCTACGAACTCTGTGATGAGTTGGAAAATGATTGGATGGTCCGCCAAATTCAACTGGACTTCTATTGATGATTGGCTGCCAATCAGAGGATGATTGTAATGGAGTTCTTGGAAGTGGAGGAATGGGTGCGTTTGATATCTCTTGCGGTGGTTCAACAAAAATAGGATTATTGTTGGTGTCGTCGTAATTGACATTTTGGTTGACTTCTGGCAGAGCAGCCATATCTCCGAAGTTGTATTCCGTCACTTCTGGATTGGGATCGGGTCTGAACTTCTCTTTGATGATTGTGGGCGCCTTCAATGGGATCGTACCTTCGATTTTAAACTGAGGAGTCCTCAGATATTTGTATTGACGGAACGTTAAGTGAAATTTATTGGGCTCTACCTTCACAATCGATGGAAGCAATGGAGTGCCAAATGAAAATGTCTTAAACTTTTTCTTTCCGGCGAAAACACTGGTTATAATTAAAGAGGTAACGGTTGGCACCAAAAACAGTAACACAAAAAGTCTTTGAAATTTGAATGATTTCATGATTTGTCTGTATTTGTGGTACGAAGTAATCGAAGAATAATTCGTTTAACTCATTACGAGTGAAGTAATAACTAAAAGACACACAAAAGCTTACTATTGAATGAGAAAACGATGTTTTGTTGAGTTGAGCTGATCTCACTTTAATGGGTCGGCACTCAGACAGAAATTAATTCTTTGACAATTAGCACCGATTGAGTTTCGCTGCTCTTCCCCTCTCTTCCCCACAGTTTCCTCTGACCTGAATCTCGTCTAACTTAACGATCATATTATGCGCTGTATTTCAGTATCATTTTAAGTACCGGTTAAGAAATGAGGACATCGGGTCCACAGACTCCCTATTTTTGTTGAGCCAATGCACAGCCAATGCAGAACATCACTCAAGATCAAGGTTAACACAACAAACACAAGAGTAACTGCCATAAGTTGGTCACAACTATAATAAGTGTTTGAGATATGCGTGACTTTCATTCTCTCCTCTTTAATCTTCACATGAGTTTAACGACACTTTTATAAATCACGATATTATTCAACTCAATCCTGTTTTCCGCCACCGCCTGTGCTTCCACTTTAATTCCGGTTTACTCTTCACCTCTCACTTAAACTTTTCTCAAATCAGATTAAATTTGATTTTTCACAAATTAAACCAATCATTGAATAAAATCATTTCAAACCCAATTTCATCGTTAAAATCGAATTCAAATCAAATATTTATTTATTCGATTCATCTTTCAATTAATCAAATACTTAAAAGTGAAAAACTTGATACAACACTGGATAGTTTGAAAAAAGAAAAATAGTCTGTAATACAGACTCTGTAACATTGAACTTATCATAGGATGTCATCGGCACTTTCAAACATCAGTCACAAAAGTTTGAGCTCTCTATGGGTTTTAAAAAATAATCTGAGTCTAAGTCTAAGAGAAACGAATAAATGTTTAAGTTTTATCTCAAATGAATAAAACATAAGTGAATTCAGAGCACATCTATAAAAAGAATACCATTTAATGGCATTTAATACGATTTGTTAATCATTTTTACCCGAATTTCCAAATAAGTGTTCGAAACATTTGACCAAAAGAGTCGAGAAATTAGGAAATCCATAGAATTAATGAAGTTTTTAATAGAAAATCAGATTAAATGATTAAATGCTCTCATTTTAATAATCGGCAATAATTGGAAATTATTTTCTCAAACCATAAGAATTACATTTATTTATCGATTCTAAGCTTTAAAACAGATTCTTGTATTGCTTTAGGTTTTTGCCATTAATTACTAATTAGTTATTTTGTTAATGAAAGCGAACCAAAAATATAAATCTAATGACTATAGAAAGGTAACTAATCATCATATCAATGTGAGGATGTGCTCAGATGCGCAGGGATGCAATCACTAGCATCAGGAAACCTCAATTGATTGGGTCGACCCCAATTTGAATTGAAATGTTGTAAATATATATTTGTTATAAAATGAATCAAAACTTTAAGAATACTTTGTTTTGATTAAAGTTATAATAATTTTGTGGATAAACGTGTTTTTCTCAACAAAAACACTTATAATTGGATCAAAAAACTTATTTTTCTATAATTTAAGCCAATTATAGATCAAATTCTTATTTTTATTTTATGGGAAAATCAAAAATTGTTTTTTAATCAAATAAAAAGAGCTTTGGCTCACATTTCATACACTTTTTATATCTTTTATTGATTATCTTCTAATCAATAAATAGCTAATAATTTTCTATTTTTCTTCTCCAATTTAGTGAGGGAAATGTAAAAGTTCATTTTTTTAAAACTTTACCTTAACAATAATCTTTCTAAATATTTTTGGAATAAATTTCTATTTAAATTAAGCAAAGAATAGGATAATCTTAATATAATATGAAGACGTGTTATGTAATTGAGAAGTCATTATTCAACCATAAATTGGAAAGTCTGTAAATTAATATCATGGTGATTCATTGATTGCATATTTGGCTGCAAAAGTGTCTTTGAATTTAGCGAAAGAATGGCTTTGAATGACTTATAATAACCCTATTGGAGGAAAAGTTGGATTTGGTTTGTGATTGGCTCACAATTATTGCTTCACACAAATCAATAGCCCACGTCAGTTATTACATTCTCTATTTGAGTATATATTGAATATTTTGCAAAATAATTGACTGGGTAACCAACTAAGGGCTCATCTCATATCGATTTCTGGGTGTTTTAAATTAAATAATTAGCTTCTCTTGTCTCACAAAATCTGATTCTTTGGTTTATTCGCAGATTTTTGACTCAAATCTCAAATAAAATAAAATAATTGACAAAACATTTAATGGATTATAATCTCTGTTTGTAAATATCGATTGATTTTCCCCTCAATAGTAAATAAAAGGATAAAAATGGTAATTATTTTCAAATAAATGTTATTTTAGCCAAAAATACTGATTGATTTGTCCAGGAGTGTAATCGGGCTAAAGTGGTGACAGTTCCAAACGATCAGCTCTCGTATACGAACCGAGTGGTTGTCAATAATGGAGAATATCCGAGAGATAAAATCAAGTAAACACTAATTCATTGATTTGTTTTACAATAAATTAATTTTATGTTTAATTTAAAAGAAATGTTGAGATAACGACTTCAACGAACCAGAAGTTTGTCTTTTCTATCGAACCCTCGGAACAGATGCAAAGGGGATGTATGGGCTTTAATATGCCTATGGTTTGTCATTTTAACCAAATTTGTCCTCAAATTGTCTCAAAATTGATTTGCAATTATAGCGAAAGTGGGCTCTTCTGTCAATAAACGAGATAATTGATGTCCGCCTCTATAACTTCAATCCCAACCAATATGTTTCCAAAATTACATTAATCGTTGATTTTATGCAAAAATCTACACAAAAAGATGAATTAGACACAGATCTAATGGCTAAAGAATTTCTGCAGTGGTTTCCCCGACAGGCCTTCACTGTCGCACAAATCGTAAGTCTTTATCATTGGATCAAACTTTAAGATGAGTTTTGAATCATTTCTTTTTTAACCACAGATTTGTTTTAAATTTGCGGACAAAAAGTTACTGAAACTAACGGTCAAAGAGTTGGAGAGACTCGATATAAAAGGACAGAATAAAGAGCCCGAAAAGGTTTTCATTTAATTAGTGAATGAATTTTGAATTTAATTAATTTTGAAAATGGATTGATTCAGACAAGGATTGGATTAATACTTCCGGACACTCAAGTTATTTTCGAAAAAGGAGATGACCCTAATATCACACTAATTGGTCAGTCAAAGGGTAAAATTGTCAGACAATCCATAATTAATCCGAACTGGGATTTCGAGACGATGGGAATCGGAGGTCTCGACAAAGAATTTAACGCAATATTCCGTCGGGCGTTCGCTTCCCGAGTATTTCCTCCAGAAATCATCGAACAGTTGGGACTAAAGCACGTCAGAGGTATTCTATTGTTTGGTCCGCCCGGAACTGGAAAGACACTTATGGCGCGACAAATCGGACAAATGCTAAACGCAAGAGAACCAAAGATAGTGAACGGACCACAAATTCTGGACAAATATGTCGGCGAATCGGAGGCTAATATCCGAAAACTTTTTGCGGACGCAGAAGAAGAGGAGAAAAGAATGGGAAATAATAGTGGTTTACATATCATTATATTCGATGAGATCGACGCCATCTGTAAAGCCAGAGGCTCTGTGGTATGTATGGGACACCACTTAAGCAATATATGAATTAAATTTTAAAATTATGATGACTTAAGGCGGGCGCCACTGGAGTTCACGACACAGTTGTCAATCAATTATTGGCCAAAATCGATGGCGTGGAGTCACTCAACAATATTCTTGTCATTGGAATGACTAACAGAAGAGATATGATCGATGAGGCTCTCCTTAGACCCGGAAGATTAGAGGTTCAAATGGAGATCAGTTTACCGGATGAGTTTGGAAGAGTTCAGATATTGAATATTCATACCTCTAAGATGAAAGAGTACAAGAAGTTACACCACGACGTAGATGTGCGTGAATTGGCGACTCTGACTAAAAATTTTTCTGGCGCTGAGATCGAAGGTTTAGTTCGAGCGGCGCAGAGCACTGCCATGAATAGACTGGTTAAGGCTGAGAGCAAAGTACAGGTGGATCCGGACGCGCTCGAGAAGCTGCGAGTGACTCGCGATGACTTTTTGCACGCTTTGGAACACGACATCAAACCAGCGTTTGGCACAAGTAATGAAGCCATCGAACGATTCTACGCCAGTGGTGTCATTGAATGGGGACAACCAGTTAGGGATGTATTAGAAGACGGAAGACTATTCATACAACAGGCGCGAGCGGGAGATACTCCTCGAGGTTTGGTTAGCATTCTATTGGAGGGATCACCAAATGCAGGAAAGACAGCTCTTGCGGCCAAATTAGCACTCGATTCAGACTTTCCTTTTGTTAAACTGTGCTCTCCTGAAGATATGGTCGGATATACAGAGACCGCAAAGTGTATGCAAATCAGGAAAGTCTTCGACGACGCATACAAATCGACCCAAAGTTGTATTCTCGTGGATAACATCGAAAGACTCTTAGATTATGGTGCGATCGGCGCCCGATATTCGAATCTCGTTCTTCAGGCGCTTCTGGTTTTGTTGAAGAAGGAGCCGCCGGCGGGAAAGAAATTGCTTATTGTGTGCACAACCAGTCGTAAAGATGTTTTGGATCAAATGGAAATGCTATCGTCATTCACTGCAGTACTACACGTCCCAAACCTGACACAACCTGAACACTTGGTTCATGTATTGATGGCTCTCTCAGAACAAGACAATGGAATACATTCCTGTTTTACTCGCGAAGAGATCTCAAAGATTTCAAAAATGATTTCCGGTCGGCGCTTATCAGTCGGCATAAAGAAGTTGTTAGCGTTCATAGACTGGGCCCGACAGGTGACCAAACTCTTTATCATTCAATAGAATTATATCTAATTTATACAAATCTGTTCAACAGATGGATTCTAAACTACGAGTATCGAAATTCCTGAGCAAATTGGAAGAGGAGGGGGCACTCATTACTGCAAATTATGCATAAACGCTCACAAAGTGTTTATTCTTTTACTAAAAAGTATTGAAATAACAATAATTCCGTTAATTCTGTTTCTATCTCTTAATTGAAAGCTATTTATTATTATTATTATTATTATCTTATTTTTCACTCTGTTTTACATACACTTCATTTCTATTGATTTCGATCTCAAAACTGATTTATATATTATTTATATTTAATTTATTCATCATTTTGTGTATATTTGTGTTAATAGGTATTGAGTTTTGACATTTGACTGCATCTTCTAATCTTTGATTATCCCAGAGGTATGTTATGTGCGGTTATGTTGACGATACGATAATCGAGATAATTAACAGTCAGTTATTTCTGTGAAATTCATTGCTTATAAATTTGGTTATATTAATATAAATATATTAAATATATATATTATATAACGTATCGAATATTAATCACTAATCACTGAAAAATTAATCGTTTTTGCTATAAATGGCAACAAAACAATCCATAAGAATATATAAGAAATTAATTTAATTATCCAATTATTCCGTCATTAACCACATTATTTAATAATTTAGTGAATGACCACAATATTGACCAAATTGACCATCACATACATATATATAACTTATTAATAATGGTCAACAGTTATGGTGACTCACATCTTATGCAGTTTTGGACGGAATAATCGGATAAAACTTTATTGATAGCTGTAGTTAATGAATGAAGATTTTAATGTTAATAATAATGAATTATTAAATCTAATCAATTAATTGTTAATATATTTTATTCAATGATTTTGTTTGATTTTGTTTAAACTATTTGACTATTAGTGAATTTAAAGATAATTTTTCGTATATTTTATTTTTATAGAAATTTATTTATTATTATACATCAGTATAAATGGTTTGAAAAAAGTAATAAATATATGAAAACTCTGAGAATATATTCTGAAGAGCAAAGTATGAATCAATTTCCTCTGGTTTTCAAAGACTATAACGGAAGATTGACACAATTTGACACAATAAAAGTGTTCCGATTTCAATGAAATCCCGATTATGGACTTTAAAGCTACTTTCTTAAATTCATGGGTGCTTCTATAAAAGCCTAACCTTTTCAGGATTAAAAACACGGA